>BGPR01011737.1:0-21643 GCA_013235015.1 Araneus ventricosus | reverse complement strand
TCAATAGAAGACGATTTCATATATTCTTTTCGTCTTTCTTTAAATTTACTTTTCTCAGTATGGCAACTAAATAATTGTTGTTGAAAATAGAAATATAGAATGCTGTGTTTTTAAAATAGAAGTCAGTTTAAATAAAATGTCGTAGAGAAATGATTGCTTTGTTATTTGTTTCCCCACAGAAGAATCTGTCCCAATGTTTTTAATATATGGATTATTCCTCGCATAATTCATATCTTCGGTAAGTTGTATAAGTAGATATGCAGATATTCGTTCGATTGAACACAAACGTTACTAATGTTTTCAGGAAACTGTATCCTTCTTCCCTTAGATTACAAAATAATAATAATAATTGTGAGAAGAAAGTGTGTTTTTATTACAATATTTTTTCATCGAATAAAAAGAGCCACGTTGACATATCATCATTGAATCATCAGATTGCACATCCTTCATTGTTCATTTTCGTTATTGTGAATCATCGGAAAATTTCTTTTAAAGAATGATTCATTTTTAAAACATAAAACTACAAATTGAACGCTGTAAAGTTGATTAATTAATAAATTATGTTATTTTTCAGAATTGTCGATACATTATGGACACTTTTTTTTCTTCTTATTTACAGACTAATAAGATTATGAATGTCTTGAACCGTAAAGATATCCATCACAATAACTCATACATTATAACACAATAAAATCATAAAGTATGATCGTTAATCAATCATTCGCTACATTCTTTTCAGCCTTAGAGAATATCCAAAGACAATTATTATATACATTCTTTAAGGCTTGAAAAGGAAATAAATCTTGCCGTGTCTGTTGCAGGACCATCATAATTTTAACACATTCTTCTTTTGAATGTTCATTTTTCTAACTGGTGAAGAAATATACATTTATGAACATTGCTTAGAAACAAAGAAAGAAAGTTACGAAAGAAAAAATATTGTCAAGAAAGAAGTACATGATTTATTTAAAAATAACACAAAATAGTACTAACAGTTAGGCGTGTACACTAATTCTTAGAGAGAATTAATAACAATAATCAAATCAGGGTAGCATGAGTGATCTTTTAATATTGTGTTTCGTTTTTCTGTGCAAAGAACATAGTACAGTAAATAGCAAGCAAAATTTTACTCTGGTCTTTTTCAGACTTTTTTAAAATTTTCTAACTGATGAAGAAATGTGCATTTATGACTATTTTGAAATAAACACTTTTATCGAATATGTATAATATGGCAAAATTGCTTATAAATAAAGAAAAAAGCTGTGATGTTAGGAAAGAAAAAAATATTGTCAAGAAAGAAATAAGTGATTTACATAAAAAGAACACAAAATAGTACTAACAATTAGGCGAGTAAACTAATTCTTAGAGAGAATCAATAACAATAATCAAATCGGGTTCCTAAAGGTTTAAGAAATGCTATAAAGAGCGCGAGCAAACTTCTACACTTCCGTTTCGTTTCTGTATGCAAAGAGCAAAACTTTACTTTGGTCTTTTCCATACTTTTACAACTGGGTACATAAAATAACAGTTTATTTTCTGTCCGCAATTTAAGTGTTTCGAGTTTTCGGGGGAAAAGTTTCGGATTAGTTTACTCACTTTTTGCTTCTTATTCCTATCTCGTAAAAGCTTCTCTGAGTTTTATCGTGACCTTATAAACAGTCTTTGTTAAATTACCGTTGCAGGCTAAGGAAAATCAGTTCATTATTCTTGCCTTTTGTCACTTAACAGAGAACGCTTAACTGTTTTATTTCCACTAACAAAAGAAGTTAGTTTCATAATATCCTCTAAATTTGTCGTAAGAAGTTTTAAGACGCTTTTACATGAATACTGTTTATTCAGTGATACAGAGTAACGAATGGTGTTAAACGACTTCGTAAAGATCAGCTATAAAACTCTGAATTTATTTACAGTTATAAAGTTGGTAATTTTTCTTTGTGTGAATTTTCAAGCTTTCACACTTTATGTTTATTTGCGGAATTATCGTAAATATCTTAGCGTCGAGAATTGCTTTTCAGCGGAACTTAACAAGTTTAAATAAAAAGAAAGTTAAGAGAATGTCGTTATTATTTATGTCACTAAAAAAACAATCGAAGAAACTCTGTTGACTAACATATAGTAAAATCTAGCACAAAGTACGTATTTATCTAATTTTTTTAATTTGGAAAATTTATCTTTTATTTTAATGAAAGAAAGGAAGAGTTATCTTTTTGTTAGACTATTATAATTGTTTTGATAAACTCATAAAAATACGTTTCATACTTCAGAAAAAAGAATAAAATGAGAAATCTAAAATATTAAGCTTTCGTCTAGATAGCATTCAAAATTTTTGTCATTATAAGAGTTTTTTTGTTTCTAAAAAATTTGTACGAAAAATTTGTACCCATTCCTTTAATTTTCTGTAAAGCCGACAGAATCTTAAAAAATAATAAATAAAATAAATAGTTTAGGATATTTTAACCTTTTATATCCCGACGGTAAGCAAAAGTACCGCAAGTTTACACCTTCGTGAAATGTCTGCTTTTTAATGACGGTATTATCAAATAAGCGAGGAAAGTAGTTCCGTCAGCAAGCAGTAAATAGCAGCTGAGAGCAGATATTGATTTTTGAAATTTTTAATTAAATTATATTAATTTAAAAAATTATTTTAATTAATTAAATTTTTCCCGTAGTTATTCTGCAACCAAACTTATCTAATGCTGAAGAAGTAAAATTGAAAATCTGCTGGAAAATTGATTCGGAATATAAAGGTGTAAATTGTAGAGCTTTGACAAAAGTGCGTAAATTTCATTACCTGCCTCATTTAGAAATGCAATGAAATATACATTATTTAAAAGAAATTTATAATTAAATTGACTTCTACCAGAAAAAAGTTCTACGTTGTTTTATTGTTAATTATTATAATACAAATTTTTAATAAAAGTGATTGAAAAATTTTTTCGGGAGATTTTTCCAACACATTTACAACCAAAATTCTGTAGAATTTATCTGAACAGTATAAGATAATTACTCTGCTTCTTTCCGAGAATTCTGAAATTATAAACTTTCGCAGTAAGCCCAAATTATGGATTACTACTTTATATTTTGAGAGCGTTTCATGCTTATGTTTATTTTTACAGCAAGGGGGGCCCCGTCACTTCGAGGCGTACACCCCTCTTCTTTCTAATTGATTTTGGAGATCTTTTTCTACTCCGATCGCGATTCGGTGACTTCAGAGAAGGAAGGGAAAGAATTTTAAAAAGAAAAATATAAGATTTACAAAAACTATGTAATAAAGAGAAAGAAGTGAAATTTAGAACTGTGACATGAAAGCTAATTCCAGATTATAATTTTTAACAAGCCAATGCCACTTTAAAATTCCTGCATTATTACATCAAATTTGAATAGATCGAGTAACTTGCGAAAAGAAAAATGCACATACACAAACATGCACGCACACGCATACACGCTCGACCGGAGAAACAGATCTTTGAACACAGGAATTGTCATTTCTGATTATCATAACAGCTTAAATTTTCACATAACAAAGCGAACTTCATGGAAGCAAAAATTTCTTCATATATTAAATTATTATTTACTTGAGAAAAAATAATGTAACCAAATTTTATTCTGGAAATTTGAAGGACTCGTGCGAAGAAGTTAAGAATCTAATGCTCTCAGTATTAATACGGTATATTATTTGTCCGAGGCGCGGTACGATCAAAGCACTTTCTTTCATCTGTTCGACTTGGGAATTCCTTTTCCTACTTCTACACAGATATTCTGTTTCTTTCTTCATCACTGGAAGATGATGTCTTTTCTTTCTTTCTTTTTATTTCTAATCATCACGCAGATATTCTAGAGAACCTTAAAGAACATGGACTAATGTGAAAGGGATTCCAGAAATGCAGCGACATCTCCGTTAAATACTTGTCTCATATTTCCACCAGAAAATACTAGAATTGTTAAGTTACATCCTAAGGTTGGTACCAATAATTCAGTCTTTATTGAAAGCTTCAACTCAATTACTTACGGCTAAGAACTAATTTCATAAAAAAAATAGTTTTAAAAGACACATTTTTATTAGTGCATTTCACAGCAGAATATTTTTTCTTCAGTTGTTTCCTACTCTGTATTGTTTGATTTATAATTCATTGTTAAAAATATCATGGAATCCTGTGATTATTTTTTTTTTCAAATTCACTGCCAGTTGGTGACATTTGTATGGAAACAATAAATAATTATCTGTTAACTGACAATAAAATTCTGAAAATAATAAGACAGCTTATCGCCATCAAGAAGAAATAAGTATACGGAACTTCAAAACTCTAGCTCATCAGGAAATGAGTAAGAAGTTGATTACAAAATTCCATCCTTAAAAATATGAAAAAGTAAAGTAAATAAAAGTAGTGTTTTTCCCCAGAAAATATACAAATAAAATACAATTACAAAAATGTACGATTGCAAAATTCTATTTTTAGAAATACGAAACAACTGAAGCTAAATAAAAGTGTGTGAAAACACAATCAAAATATAGTTTTTAGAAAATACAAAAATAAAGTTTTTTTTAATAAAATACAAAAATAACATTTTTTTAATAAAATACAAAAATAACATTTTTTTAATAAAATACAAAAATATTTTTTTAGAAAATACAAAATAAAGCCTCTCACCAGTGGCGGCTCGTCCATTAGGGCTGCAGAGCTGCAGCTCCCCACCCCGAAATTATTTTCAAACTTACAGTTTCGTATTTATTGTAATTGGCTTACTTTTCAACTTAAAGAGTTCATTGATAATCGAAAATAGCAAAAAATTAATGAAAAACGTAAAAGTTTAGTTTTATTTAGTTATATAAACGTCTCATTTTGAAGCAACACGAGGGCTATAAAAAACGTAAAAGGAGGACGAAAAATAAATAAAAAATTAAGAGAGAGACAGGTGAGAGCTGCAGAAAGTTTAGCCCTTCCTAGAATCGAAATTTTCCGCATTGAGCAACTCGGAGCTCTCAATCGGAAGAAAAAAGCATCCCTTTCTCCCATTGAAATTCTAACCCCGTGAGCTGTACTCCGGAGCAGCTGTCGCTTGGCGCGTCTTCCTCATTTGGCCTTTCTTCGCTTTCTCTCCAGTCGTTAAGTAGTTTTTAAAATCAAATTCTGGAGGAGTTGTAATTTTTTGCTTTTTTTAAAAATCTTTTTTCGGGTGCCGATTACGAATTTGATGTTTGCCTTCAAAAATGTTTACTGTAGCCAAAAAAACATGAAAAAAATTTTTCCCAGTTTTTTTTTTATTATAACTCAAAAATTATAAATTTTTAGTGTATCATCATTATATACCAAAATAATCAGCATAAAATTTCCTAAGACTTAGGTCAATACAACTTCTTCAGCACTGCTTGATTTGAGTCGACGAACCGCCGCTGTCTCCCTCCCTTCCTTTTCAAAAAATTCTTTTGGTGACTACCGGCTCTGAGGAAACTGAAGAATCGACTAACTTTAAGAATGAATATCGTAGAAATAATGAAAAGAATGTAACTAAAGCTTCCCAGGGTTAAACGCTTGTTTAATATTTGTAACAACAGTAATTTATTTCAAATAATTAACACTGATATTATTTTGCTAAACTAGCGATATTTCTTTTTGAAAAAACATAAATACATCCAAAACTATTTCAATAACTCCATATTATGAATATATTTGATATTTTTTACTATAAGGGCAATTTTTGTAGGTCGTCCACCCATATTTTGTAGAGAAATTATACGTCATTCAATAATTTTTGAAATTATCCCATAATTTCGTATGAAAGTAATTTTCCATGACGGAATTTTCTTTACTTCAGTAAAAACGAACTACAAATATTTCAAATTCATATCTAATAGTTAAATGATAAATGAAAATTTCATTGTTGTTAATGCATTATAATTTGATATTACAGAGTAATTTTACCTAAATAAAATTTTTTAAAGATGTTGATGGCAGATAAAATTCGATTCAAAGCAAGAAATCCTCTATGGGGTTTTTCTAATACAAGTAAAATTTAAATTGGTATTTTTCTGTTTTCTGAAGACTATTTCCATCCTTATTGTGTTTTAATTTTCCAAGTACATTATTTATAATCATTATCATCATTTATTTATAAGAATGTCTAGCAATAATAATAATAATTTACTTCTACACATTTTAAATCATTTAATTATAATCTTCAGTTCATTTTCTCATTACATCTCAATAAACAACATTATATTAATGATGTTCAATGATAAATGACTGACACACTAAAACTCAAAAACTCGAGGAGCACTCATAACACCAGATTTGCATAACTCATAACACCAATGAATAAAAAAATCGTTTAGAAAACGGATAAAAACTGCGATACAACACAATCATTAAATACATTACAATGCAAGACAAACTATTCAAGAGGCAAAAATAAAAGATTATTAATCGCAAAAATATTTCCCAATCTGATTCCTTATTTATTTTTTAGTCATAGTTTATATTCTGTTCTCGCTCGGAAGCTTATTTTCCCATGTTCTACAGTTCGACGTCATAAATATCCGTATTACAAATGAATTACTACTACCTTTTGAATCCGAAGTTAGCTTTTAAAAACTGCCTTTTTGATTAGTTTAGTTATATTAACGTCCCATTTTGAAGCAACACGAGGGCTAGTTTTGGCCTCGTAATTTTGAACAGCGGTCAGATGACGAGGGTGACACCAGAACTGGCATTTACCTCTCTAAACTTCCTCACCATACCAGCGAGAGGACGTTTGCCCCGTACGTATGATGTAACGCGCATTAACTGCTTATATGAAAAGGAAGTGTAAAAGATATCTTCAATTAATGACAAAAAAATAGATAAAAATCGCATTTGAGTTTCAGTTTTGTCAACCGAAAAATAATTTGTTTTTAAGAACCTTTGAAATTTAAAAAAAATTATATTCAAAATACACAACGAAGTTGATTATAACAGTAGAAGTTATTGCTTCTAAGCATTTCTTTTAAAATAATTTTTTAAAAATTATAAGAATAGACAGTTAAATTTGGCATGCTTTTCAAAATGCGTCGTTGAAGACATAATTTTCTAAAGTTTGCGGTGAATTATTATTATTTTTTAGCTTTTCTGAAAAGTTTTAGCAAGACAGAGTAATAAACCTGTTGAAAAGTCATTCAAAAGTTAAGCAAAATAAAGTTCTTGCGTGCATTTTCACAACGCCAATGTCAGATTTGGTATTTCTAGGTTCGTTTATATAGCAAGAATAGTAAGACAGGCAAACAAGTATTCACTGCTAAGACTATTAGAGATCTATTCGAATATTCTTTATTTTGTGTAGTAAGCAAACTCAATTAAATTGCTGTTTATTCTCAAAGAAGTATAAATAAATTAAATACAAGGGAAATAAGATCATAAAAGAAAATAAACCAGAAGTGAACGGCAATTTTAACGCACATCACTTCCTCCAGAGAATTTTTCATATGCTGGAGATAATTTCGATAACTGACACCATGATTTCCATACAAGCGCGCCACCTCCTCATATATTAAAAATAAGTTGATCGTCAAATTACTCGCAAGGATTTTATGGGATCGTTCAGATGCAGTGGAAATCATGTTATAGTTTTCTAGAAAGTGATAAAATTATGTAAGGAAGATATTCTATTCTAGTTACTGGTTCCATCTCCATTGGACATATGAAAGTCTTCTGAAATATTGCCCCGAGGAGGTAGGTTCCACAGCATGAATTGTTGGATATTTAGAATGGATGAAATTTTCATTATAATTGTAAAATTAAAATTCCTATCATGTAGCTGTCTACACAATGTGATAAAGAATTATGCTTTAATAGAACTTTAAAAATTCTTTACAGAGGAATAAGTTCAGATAAAGTAAATTGTCCAGATTCCCACAAGTAAAAATATACGCTAAAAGAAAATTGTACACATTTTAAAAGAACATTAGCAAGCTATTGTACGAAACAAATTTGATTTGTATGTTTTAGTGTGAATATATGAATTCATAAAACATATGTATCATATTCTTCACTACGCTTCAGCAAGGAACTATTTGGAAATATCCCTTTTCTTCGTCCAACACAGCTTTCATGCTCTGGAAAGATAAGCCATGGTGATCCTTTCAGAACATTTATGACATATTCTGCTCTAAGCTTCTGCTAGGAACTATTTGGAAATAACTCTATTCCTCGTTCAAATGCAACTTCCGTGCTCTTGAAAGATAAGGCTTGGTGATTCTTCCAGTACATATGCGTCATATCCTCCACTAAGCTGGGCCTAGGAACTATTTGGAAATACCCCTATTCTTACTTCGATACTGCCTTCATGTTCTTGCAGGATAAGGCTTATCCGGGGACTCCTCCGTGTTGCACAGTTTTGAAGAGTGTTATAAGAATGACTTGTGTGCGCGGTTCAGATCTAAACTTCCAAAAAGTCAATTTAAGCGCTACATTATTTCACTTTTCCGTACCTGTGATACTTTATGCATTCTCCAAGATGAGCAGTAATATTCGACAATGTCTAGCCCTATCGACTTTCATCTCATCTTTACATAAATACTTGATGATGAACGACAAATATTCCACGATCGCTACCGTCTCGTATTATTTTTGTCAGCAAATTCGTTAAGAGCGATAGTACGTTTGTCATGTCGGACCAGTTACGTAGCAGTTTTCGCTTCTGTGTTCAAGTTTGTTTAAGTGTCTCAGTAAACAAATCTTTTACGCTACACGAAAAAAAATGAACACTGCTGAATTGGGTAATTAGTCCTTAGTTAACTCTTTAATCCCGAGGCAGCTTTTCTTCTTCTAGCACCTTTAAAACCGGGAGTTTTGGGAAGGAAGCGAGATGAATTGGACTCTTCGAACCTGGGTGGTCATTTACCCCAACCCCTGCTATAACCTTCCCTGAAGGTGCAGGGAAATGGGCTGTGGTTGGCGAGGATAATTGGACCCCCTACCGCGATTATCTTCTAAGTGATCTCAGAACCTCCCCTCCCCTCAAAAGAAGCCAACCGCCTCAGACCGGCCTTCGTCGCTGTTAAGGGGAAGCATTTAGACCGCCTCGCTCGGTATGAGAGGGTTAAATTTCAATTGATTTTATCTTCAAATAAATCAAAAAATATTTGTAAAACTGTACAGCATGGAATTAAGATAAAAGTCATTTTGACCGTTGTTTCACCACGCTTCGTTACATGCTCTTATGCGATAACCATGCCATTGTTCTCTTGCATGACACTTGACACTCCTCCACATTCTCGTATGCGTACACTATATGAGGCGTTTTCTGTTAAGTTTCGAAGAACATCGAAGATAAATGAATACTCATTTGAACCTCCTCCTTTCGATCTACCCGGTTCAATATTTAAAACCGATTTGCAATTATAATGACAAGACGAGATGCAAAGTTTCATTCATCTATCTCATTGCGCGTTGGGGTCATCGTGTTCACATAAACACAGTCAAACAAACCAGCAGAGTATCAAATGTCGTTCAAAATTAGACATATCTACACTTTTGGTGCAAAGATCACATGCGAAACTTCGCCAATCTAGCTTCCGCGTCTGATGTATTGTGTTCAAATGCGAATAGACAGTCCCCTTGACAGATTTGTTCCGCAATTTGATACATTTCTTCCATTCTTGCTAATGAAACCATACGTCGAATTTCACATCTAGCTTTTCATTTTGAGTTATCGAATTTAGTGAGAGAGAGGCAGACAAACACGATTTCAAAAATACCTTTTTCGAACTCAGGGAGGTCTAAAACGTAGAGATTCATCAAAATCTCGAGATCGACGTTAACGATTACGATACTTTCTATATCCCGTAGAGAGGCCGCGGTGGCCTAGTGGTAAGGTCTCGACCTCGGGACCGGAGGGTCGCAGGCTCCAAACCCGATTCCACTGAAGATCCGCCGTGTATGGGGCCTGTTGCACGCTAAATCATACGTAGTGGCCAAACGTCCTCCCGTTGGTGTGGCGCGGAAGTTTGGAGAGGGGGTGCCAGCTCAGGTGTCGTCCTCGTCATCTGACCGCGGTTCAAAATTACGAGGTCCGTCCCTAAATAGCCCTCGTTTTGCTTCAAAACGGGACGTTAATATAACCTAACCTAACCTAACTATATCCCGTAGACTAGAAAATAAATTAAAAAATCAGTAATCTGACCTGTCCTTACGGACATAGAAATTTCGGACCACTGGCAGTTCCGAAGAACGCCATGAAAGTCGGTATTCGAATACAACAATTCGATGCATGATCCGATGCTCCATAAGATATACGAGAAAGCAAAACACGACTTTCCTTTTTACTAAAGCAAGTGTAGGAGCTCCCCTTTTTGCATCATCGTTATTTAGCAGTTGGCTATTTATTACAAACACTTTACAGTAGTAGTAAAATTTTTGTGTTTGAAGAGAGGCAGTTATTTGAAACAAAATGTCAGTTAGTTTAAATGCAAGCAAATGTGTACTGACTTGAGAAGAACATTTTCCCACCCTTTTATTTAAATTGATTTATTTGATGTTTGTTAAGATGGATTTTTCACTCACTTTTTAGAATGCTAGAGGTGGAAAATTTTGCTCCATTGTGTATTTTCGAAGACAAACTTTATTTTAATATTTTCATAACTGAATTATCGTTTGATCAATTAATTTAATTAAATTTTAATTTCAAACGAGTGGCACCACCTGGTAGTGAACTTGTAAATGAAATTGATTTCAAGAATACATAATATTTATAGTATTCAATTAAAATTTCACAAAGTAGTTAAAATTTTTTTAAAAAAACTGCTTTCTAGTACACAAAAAAATGCGCTTTTAAAAATTGTTTTTTATATATATTGAAGTGCATTTCCCCATTCAATTTTTTGTATATATTACATGAAAGAGTTTTTTCGTACATATTACCCGAAAGAGTTTTAATGTAATACACGTCACGTATAAAAGTATTCAGCCTCGAAATATAGTTGATTATTTTGGAAATATATTTTTATCGTCTCAAAGATTTTAGATTTAAAATTTTAGAAAACGAATATAAGACGGGGGAGTAGGTTTCCAGTAATAAAACCATGCACCTTGTGTTGGCCACAATCTGACTTACATTTGATAAACTTTTTTATAAGAACTTTTCAAAATATAGCGCAAGAAAGATATCTCGATGCAATAAACTACAAGACACAAAACGTTACACGTTATTTAGTTAACGTTTTTATTCAAAAACGTTTTGAAGCCATTTATTACAATTTTTTTTAGGTCTCGTCTAGAGATACGTTGGATGCTTCTTTACCGGAATCACATCATAAAAATGTTTGATAGCAAATGCTTTTATCATTTGAGAAATTCCTTCTTAATACTCTCTCTTTAAAATATTAGATGTCCTGTTTGCCTTTTTTTAAATTAGGAAAAGGACAACGTCAGGTCCGAAAACTTGGTTTAGACAATTTGCCATGCATCTTTCAATTTATGTATGTGGAACTACTACGTTTCCTAATTAAAAATGGCAGATTAGTTTACCACAGTGGTTGCAGGAAGAAACGAAGCAATGAAAACCTGTGGAAATCGTCGTTACTGTTTGCTCCAAATTGCAGAAGTGCCGTGGTAGCCTAGCGTTTAATTTTCTCTGTGGGGTTGGAGGATACAACAAGATGCTGTACAATATTGCTACGATATCCTCACGATATTGTGCGGTATTCAGAATATCGAATAACATCGTGAGGATATTGTACAATATCTTGTGCTAATAGGGAAGGTTCGACATCCGATTCCACTGAAGATCCGCACTGTATGTGGGTCTGTTGCACGCTAAATCAGACGTACTGATTGAAATGCCATCCAGCTGGTGTAGTGCGGAAGTTTGGAGAGGGGGCCGCTCAGGTGTCGCCTTCGTCATCTGACCGCCGGCCGTTCAAAATTGCGAGTTTCATCCCAAAATAGCCGTCGTGTTGCTTCGAAACGGGACTTAAATATAAATAAACTAAACCAAAATGCAAAAATAGTTTAGAAAGAAAAGGTGAACTTTTTTCAGCAATGTTTTGCGATTTCGACTTGGTGTCGAAGATGCTACGTATCACCAATATATTTCAGGCTTGATATGAGAGCAAAACCCAATGAGCTTAGTTTTTTTTATGTTTTCATGCCCTTCGAAATAAATAAATGGTGGATTCCTAGATTTTTAAAAAATAAAAAAAAAATTAACTCCAATTTTTGGACAAGAAAAAAATGGCAAATTGGACTGCTAAACTTTGATGGTAGAAGTACTAACATTACTCTGCAGTGAATAGCGAAATAGTTACTGTTTCTGAAAATCACTTAGAGTCGAAATCCTAAGTTGAGAAAATTTTTTTTTAGGCGGTGTAAAATAATGAGAATAAAAGTAACAACACACGATTGGTTCGGCTGCTGTTTTTAGGAGAAAGCTTTGCACATTTCTCAAGTAAATGAAAGAATTCAATCTGAAATCTAGAAATGAAACCTCAGAAAAGAAAAAATACTTCAGGCAGAGTGCTTACTCAAATTAACTCAATAAATTTTGTGATCTAGTCGAGAATTTTCTTTGAAGTGCTAAAAGGTTTAAAGGTGCCATCACTCAGGAGAATGAAGAAATCATAAATGATGAAAACAGTTAAAAGGTTTTGACGTAATTTTTGAAATTGGTGAAAGTTTTCCCACTCAACTTCTTTGCCAATTTCAAAAGGAAAAAGTAATTCCGTGTCTAGTTTTATTGCTTTTTAAATAACGTTCAGACTTACTTTCCGAAACGTTTTATATAGAAAAAAAAACGTTGAAAATGTTATAAAAATTTAACAAACTATGGTAAAAGCTGACCAAGTCTTAAAAAGTTTAAAGTGGTCTACTAAATTACAAAAGTATTTTAATTTTTTATCAAATTTAATTTTGTTTTCACTTTTTATTATATTAACTTGGATTAATTTTTTTTACTAACGAGACCTAATTTCTAACTATTTAATCACATGAATATTTTAAAGTTGTTGTCTTAGTAACGCAACTGAGATACAAAACTCTATTACGATGCATAAAATGTAGGTTTGAAACTATGTAGAGGCGATAGATTTAACCAGTCAATTCAAATTTAATAAAAACAGTTTTTAAACCACACGTTTATTATATACTAAAAAGTAGAGTTTTTTTTATAATTTTCATCTTTTCAGTCTTTAATTTATAACTGTACAAAATTCAAAATCTTAGCCCATCAGGATGTGAGTGTAAAACCGATTACAAATTTCATCTTAACAAACATGATTCAAGTGAAGTTAAATGAAAGTGTATAAAAATATATTGAAATTTATTAAGAAAAACTATACTCGATGGGGTCTTGAACTTTTATTTACAATAGATTGTCATAGTTAACGAAATTATCTTTGCACACTCTCACTGCGCATTCAAGTGTGACAAATACTTAAAAGAGAATACTCTTACGAACCTGGAATGCCGCTTCCCAGCAATGTTAGTCTTAGGGTTGGAAAGAGACATTTGCAGATGTTCTTACTAGCTATCAGAGTCAGGTCAAAGCTTTGGGCAGAAAATAAAGGTCCTCAAATATGCTAGAATTCTATCGCTATCTCTATTAGGAGCGAAGATGTACAGAATGTACTACATGATTCCATGTGACGTCACCCCCTGTCGTGAAGACTAAAAATACCCGCAGTTGCTGAACGTTTGGGAACGTGTTTGATCGACTTGGATCATCTTTGGAATCTCTCTTCGGAGTTCTGTCCGAATTGCGAGCTAGTTAGCTGTCAGACGCCGAGCGGTGCTGAAAGTGTTGTTAATGTAATTATTAGTGATTTGCTGTCTGTTTGTGTTGCTAATTTTTAGGGCTATTTTTCTTGTTTTCTCGTTTGTACTCGTGAATTAAAGCGGCGTTCTCCATTGCCTGCTATTTGGACTGTTTTCAGCGTACACACAACGAACGATTTTTGCAAGAATACTAAAGCATTGCTTTTATAAATACTGATAAATACTAAATAGCTTCACTATTACGAATATATGATTTTTTTTCAGGCAACGCAATTTTGTTCTGCCTGACTAACGCTTTGTTTTCAGAATCCCAGAGATTTTTATCGACAGTTCAATTAATTTTCTTAAAGAGTTCATATGAAATCCAGCAAAGTCTGAATTGAATTACATTCGCAATCGCATTCCCGCACAGTAGTAACTACTTAATGAATGTCATTATTCAGGGACATGTTTTTTTTTATTTCAACTTATTTCAGTTTCCTGAATGTTACTGATGTGCTGTTAAAAATAATTTGATTTCAATAGCCTGTGTACAAATATTTCAATTTATTCTATTTGCAAGTAAAGTTAATAATAAATGATTTCCATATTTCTTAAAGGAAAGGTTCCTGTTAAATAAAAAAAAATTGAAAAAGCAACTAAATTTAAAAATAAAAGTAAATTTTGAATGTCTCTGCTTATAGGAGGTTCTTAAAATCAGAAAAACCGTTATTTAATAACAACACTGCGGTAGGTATTACGTAGCAAGCATATTCACAACTGCGCTTGTAATTATTCTCTAAACTTAAACACTTTTTGAGCATGTATTTTTAGAAATACCTTCAGTTAAAAGAATCACATCAAGAAGCAAATAAAAATAAAAAAATATATTTCTTTAATTTAAAAAATATTATTAAATTATTATTATTTCTGACATATTTGAAGAAAATATTTTCCTAATTCATACTTTGTAAAGAGTTCCTCTCACTTTAAGATCCTGACTTAATATAACAAAATGATTTCACTATTTTCCAAGTAACAACGTTTTATTTATGGCTCGTACGGAAGCCAACATTGATTACAATATTTAATTTCTGGCTCGCTAACCATATGCCTTGTTTTACTTTAGTCCATAACGAAAGAAAAACTCATTTTTCTTAGTGAGGCAACAACAAATTCAAAGTAAGAATATTACTATATTTTTCACAGAAAATTCCTCTATTTATATATATCTAAAAATTTTAATATATCTAAAAATATGTAATAAAAAAGATGAATTCATTTTTATTAGTACGGTAAGAACGAGCTTAAAACATTTTAAGAATATATTTTCTCCTTCGTTTATTAGGTACTAAAAAAACAACTTTTGAGAATGCAACTAGATATTTGATATGAAAAAAGCAAAACTAATCTTTCTGCAACCATAAGCAATTTTTTGCTGTGTTCTTTTTTTTGCGTTTCCACAGAATTAAATTTTTCGACTTCACTGTGAAACATATTTCATGTAATTATTATTCATTTTTTTTCTCTCATTTCTTTTGTGTTTTTTCACTTTTAATGTATAATATATTGTTTAGTTACTAAAACTGTTTGGATTCCGTAACAGTAAGTCCAGCCATTATCATTTTTAGGCGCAGTACAAAAGATTCTGTCTCTTTTGCTATAAAACATAACTATTCAAACAATTGCAAGCGTTATTATTTTCTGTCTTTTTTGAAAGTAGACACGGGAGCATTTGTGTAATTTAAAAATGTACCTGAAAGTATTTTATGTTTTAATCATTCTGGCACCTAATTTCGCAAGATTTTTAACACTAGAAAGGAACGGACAAAAATAAGACTTATTTACAAATTAGAGATGGCACAGGTCTGCCAATTTTTTTTTCAGCTGCATGGGATATTTTCAATACATTTTATGTTTTTAGGGTGCTGAATCTAAAAATGACCTCCAGTTCCTTCTATCACGTACAGTTTTTTTTGCAAAACATGAGGAGTTTACATTAAAATAGCACAAATGCGATGAAAAAAAAACCCAATATTTTATTACAATTAACTACGCATAATTTTTCTTACAAAAAAGAAACAAGAAACTATTCCTTCATGATATATTTAACTCTACATGTTTACTCTTTTTGTCTGTGAAACCTTTTCTTCTTCTCTTTGACACTCCTCCGAACACGCTTTCGTATTCCATCTTCTGTTTTCCGTCTGAGCGTCCAAGAGTAATCAGCTAGCACGTTGACGTCCCGTCTTCCTTGGTATCGTCTCTCGATATCACGGACATCCTGGTGAAATCTTTCACTCTGCTCTTCACTATAGGCTCCTAAGTTTTCGGGAAAACGGCCAATATAGGAGTATAGGAAATGAATTTTTAAGCTCATCTTGCATCCTTGAGCTTCATACTTTGTCAACATGCGTTGCACATGGTTTTGTAGAGAGGGTCTTTAATATTCCCAGAAACCTGTGCGCTACATCCTCAAAAGAGTCCCACTCTTCTTTTTATTTGTCCCCCCATTGTTTCTGAAAAGAGGGAATCGGACAGCAGTTTTCGTATGTCGGAGCCAGTAAAAACACCCTCTTTCTACTTGGCTTCTGACAGTTTTAGGAACTTGGAACATAGATATCTGAAGCATTCCCCATCTTTAGACAGTGATTTAATAAACTGCTTCATAAGCCCTAATTTTATATGAAGAGGTGGAAATAAAACCTTTTCAGGTAGAACCAAGATTGTATTTATGACATTTTTTCGCCGGCTTTTAAGGCACCTCGAAGTGTTCAGTCAGTTTTGGTCCAATGGAAGTCTCTGGCTCGACTATCCCACAAGCATAGGAAGCAGGGATATTTTATGTAATCTGTCTGCTGACCTAACTACATGGTTAGTATTTTGAAGTCACCACAAACCATCCAACGATATTCTTGATAGTTGATTTTCTCAAGAATCATAGTCAAATCATTATAGTTTTCTTCCAAATGCACCGAGTGTCCTAAAGGAAGCAATGCAAATGAATTATCGATATGCAGCAAGACTGCTTTGAGGCTTGTTTTAGACGAATCTATGAATAGGGGCAACTCAGATGGATCATATTCTATGTCAAAGCAATTCATTAGCCCTCGAACATCATTACAAAAAAAGAGATTTTCCTCTTTGGAGAAAAGCTGAGTGAATTCCTTCACTCGGTGTCTGTACCAGGAGAATGAAGTTCCAGGTGCCAGCATATTTTATTTTTCAGTCTTGACCCTAGCAATTCAGCTCCATCTTTAGAAAGGCATAAATCTCTGACTAGATAATTAGGCTCGCTCTGAGAAAATGGCTTGTGTCCCTCATCAACAGAAAAAGCTGAGCTAGATTCGTCCTGGTGAGGTAATGTGTCTCCATCCTTAGAATCACTCCGGATATTATCCAAACTCGAAGATGGGTGTGGAATTGGTATTTCTGAGGCATAATGCACTAGACGAATGGCTGAACTAAGGTTTGGGTAAAAAATGTTCTTTTTATTTTTAGTATTAAAACCTCTTACATCTCCCGAACAGAAATAGCTATCAGTAGCGTGGTTTTGCTGTTCACGCCACATCATAGGAATGCCAAAACGAAATGAGTTTTTCTTACCCTGAAACCACAAAACAAGATCTTCCTTACATCTTCTACACATCTTGTGAGGAGCCCACGGTTTTTCTTGACACCCAAGTTTCAACTTGAAGCATGCAAAATAAACTTTCTTCACAAAATCACTTATGTTTCTTTGTTGACTTTTAACAGTGTATTCACCACGAATAAAAACAAAAGTTGTCTGGAGAAATTACACAACGTCTTGGAGCCATAATACAGAACTGAAACACGTGCACAATCACGAATGAATGCAGAGTGTAAACTGAGTTTCCGGCGTGAATCACCTTTTCCCGGTCTACGACAGTAACCATGACAACCGGCGCATGCGTGCAGCCGTTCCAAATTATACTTTCCCCTTTGC
This sequence comes from Araneus ventricosus, assembly GCA_013235015.1. NCBI lineage: Eukaryota > Metazoa > Arthropoda > Arachnida > Araneae > Araneidae > Araneus > Araneus ventricosus. The sequence continues at coordinate 3,955 of BGPR01011737.1, read as the reverse complement.
TTACTTTGCATTTCAGTAGTTGTGTGAATCGTAGTAGAAGCTTGTGTCTGTGTGTAACTGTTTTTGTTCGTTCCTCAAATTCCTCGCCTATTGTATTCCTATTTGTATTTCTCTTGAGTGTCTCTCTTAGAAATATGAAATTAATATATTAAATTATTATTGGATATGAATTTTTGACTCAAGAATAGGATACAGGTTAAAAAGAGAAATTTTACGCTTAATTAAACTAAAAACATGAGTTTTGCATGAAAACCTGACGTCATGGAATTTTTTAAATATTTTCCCCGGTTTCAGTGAATAAAAATCTATAAGAAACCGTCAAATAATCCTATGCAGTTTTTTGGTTGCAGACCTGTGTAATATTTTTACAAGTTCTGTACCTTATAACTAATATTTGTTTCTGCTGAGTGCTTTCTGATTGCAACTAAACAGCAATTCCTTAAATTACTGTATTTTGCTCTAAATTACTTTCCAATGTGTCATCACTCTTTAGTTGCATTTATGATTTTTCTAAGCTAAAACCAGAGACTTTCTCGTATCCGCCCTAACACGGGTAGGAAAAAATACATCAAGCGCTAGTAACGTGCGCCATTCCCTAATACCAGGTGGGGAAACTCGGAAATGGTTCGCGCCTCTTTTTTTTGCGTCGTACAATGTCCAAAAAACTGAATATGCAATTTGAAAGCCTTTTTCCAACCGATTGAAACGAAAATTAGGCACGGATCAACAATTAATGTTGGCAGACCTCATATTTTTATTCAACTAAGTCATAAGATTTAGAAGTTATCGTGTTAACAAGTATTCGAATATGCAGACCGACAGACAGTCAACCCTTTGACGGATTTGGTCCACAATTTTATACGGACCTACATTCATGACGATAAAACTGTGTACAAAATTTAATCTATCTAGATATTTAAGTTTTTGAGTTATCGTGTTCACATGAACACGGATATACAGACAGACAAACTTTCCATGGACGGAGTTTGTCCAAAATTTGATAGAAACCTACAAATTATGTGCAAAGACAACATATCAAATTTCATCTCTCTAGCTCTAATAATTTTTGAGTTATCGTGTTCACAGGCAGACATAATTCCAAAATTGTGTTTTTCCGACTCAGGGTGAGCCAAAACGTGAAGATTAATCAAAATCTCGAGTTCGAATTTTTTGACGATTACAATACTTTCTCTTCGTATACTTAGTATGCGAGAAAGTAAAAAGCTTTGAGAAAATATTAAACGCCAAGGTCGATCTTACATTCAGATGGTTTCAATGTATAAAAGCAGCAAGGGAAAATTTACGTCGGAATGTATTCGATTTATTACACACCCACAGGGGCACCACGAGTATGTGGATGAGAAGTCGCCGGATAAGTAAAAGGGTTCTCGCTTCTCCTGGTGGTATAGTAAGGGTGTGGGGTGGAGTTACCTCCACTCCGATGACGGGACAAACCTCCTTCGGGAGAAGATGAGCCATGGCCGTTAGGACTTCGACCTCAATTTCCGACTGCTGTTGGGGCGAGTGTTCTTCACTTGACCTCGTGCTTTGGCAGTCCGGGGGAATAACTTTAAGGAACATATTTCTATTTCTATACATATTTTAGTATTTTCAGATTAAGGTATCCGACTATGTTCGGAGGCCTTTTTTTTAAATAATGATATTTGAAGCAATATTTTTGTACTTTTATATGACATTTATGTTAAAACTTAATAAATCATAGAAAAAAGTTAAATGAATTAAATATATTTTTTTTAAATTTGAAAAAGCTTAGATTTTTTTTGCACTAAATTTGACCTTTTTTCAAACGCCCTCGTTCAAAAAGAAATGATCAGAATGATAAATCCTTTAGCATATATAATTCTATAACTATTGGCTAGGTCCTGAAGCAAAAGTTTTGCAATGTATCTAAAAACATGTAAATTATAAGAGTTTTAGTGTGAAATCATGAATTTTTTAAAGAATTTTGGCCTTTTTTCAAACCTTAAAAGATACATAACTTTTTAATGGAGCGTTATTTCACTTATATTTTGGTTCATTACCTAGACAATATAATAAACAATATGTAAATAATAAATATATGCCAAATTTGAGACGGATATTTTAAGTTGAATTTTAGTTATCGTGTTTGAAAATGAAAATTTTGCAAAAAATCACATTTCCAGAAAAATGAGTTTAAAGTTTATGTTTTTAATTTACAATGAGAAGAAAAAAGAATTTTTCTTCAATACTCCCCAGTTTTGTAGGCTAGTCCTTAGTTTTTGCCAGCTTAGCACATTTTTAAAAATTTTCTGACTGGAAATTGTTTTAGTCGTTTTCTTGAGCCTTATGTGTCATTATCGTTTTTTATCATTCAGCCGCCATCGATAGATTTGAATATTGTTTTTCAGTCAAATAACTTTATAATGCCTATTAGTTGATCTAGAGATACTTTTAGTGATTGATATTGATCATAAGTACAATTTATGTACTTTTCCTACGTTTATTATCAAAAATTACATCATTAACGGAGAATCAAGATACTGCAATGATTCAAAATTACCTAAATTTTCAACAATGTCATAGAAAACAAAGAAATTCACACTGAAAATCTTTCAAAATATTACCTGGTATATGTAAAATAGTATAAAACAAAAATAAAAAATAAAATTTAAATATCTTAAGTAAAAACAATGAAAAATGCTTCTTTATCGTATTATTTACCACTCCATTTTCAGCTTTCAAGTTCTACTAAAATGTCTCTAATTTCACTTCTGATCATCATAGATGTAAAATAAAAACTGTTTTGAAAACTAAAAACAATAGGCTTTCAGATAAGACTTTAAAAAAATTATGATTTTCGGTCAAAAATGGGTTTTCGAACGTATGCGGATACCTTAAGATTATTAAATAATTTATTTCAAACATAAGTATAATCAACAGAAATAAAAATTGTGTAGTTAATTGAGGAATTGGAAAAAAGGGAGGCATGTCCTAAAATTATGGAATAGCTCAAACAAATAATATGAATCAACTCAAATTTTTAGCATTTAATTAGAAAAACAAAATCCAAATTTTACTGGGGGATTATTATCTTAAAGTTTAAGTGAGAAATTATTAGGTTATTATTGTTTATCTGGCAAGTTTTAATATCCTGACTAGCTGCGTAGCCCGACATCACACGGGCTATCTCGAATAATGCGTCAATCCCTGGTGGAAAATAGAAGTGAGGTCAAGTAAGGCCTCGGGATCCATATTTTTCATATACCCGTCTCCGTTTTTTTCAACAAATATTGTCACTTACTTTCCCCAACAAACATAAATATCTTTTCAAATCTAGTCTTTTTATTACCTTATGTAACAGTGACGTTGCGAAATAAAACACCATAAGACAAAAAAACAAATAAAAGAATGCAAGAAAATGATTCATTTTTCTGATGTTTATAATTCAAAACACTGAATCTTGAAAAAATAAATAAAACTTTTGCACAAACCAGCTTCCGTTTCTACGGTTCAAAAAGATGAAGAGAAGTAATTAAAAAGATAAAAAAATTCAAGAACCAGATGTGAATAATTAACAATATGGAAAAAGATTCTGCTCGATAGATTTATTCATTTTGGCGTTTTTAATTAATATCTTTTTAACTAATTGTAGTTTCGGAATTTAAATGGTCAAAATGGATTCTTTGGATTATTTCCCATCTTTGGTACTTTCAGCTCGTTTCTGCGTTCAGCGGTTCGTGAGAACATAGCCTCTCATAGATAGATACATTTGTTTACTCTCAAATTTTAATAGTGTAGATGCAGCCAATGCTCACGTCACAAACCCACGTGATTCTCTCAAGTACGTGCAGCGAAAGCGGCTGTGCTTCTAACCCCTCTCAGATCTCAGAGTTCCGCTTTAGACTGTGGATATGGCTCTAATGCGGACTTATTGCTCTTATTGATGCGCACTTATTGCTCTTATTGATGCGCA
>BGPR01011736.1:25758-47401 GCA_013235015.1 Araneus ventricosus | reverse complement strand
TGCGCATCAATAAGAGCAATAAGTGCGCATCAATAAGAGCAATAAGTCCGCATTAGAGCCATATCCACAGTCTAAAGCGGAACTCTGAGATCTGAGAGGGGTTAGAAGCACAGCCGCTTTCGCTGCACGTACTTGAGAGAATCACGTGGGTTTGTGACGTGAGCATTGGCTGCATCTACACTATTAAAATTTGAGAGTAAACAAATGTATCTATCTATGAGAGGCTATGTTCTCACGAACCGCTGAACGCAGAAACGAGCTGAAAGTACCAAAGATGGGAAATAATCCAAAGAATCCATTTTGACCATTTAAATTCCGAAACTACAATTAGTTAAAAAGATATTAATTAAAAACGCCAAAATGAATAAATCTATCGAGCAGAATCTTTTTCCATATTGTTAATTATTCACATCTGGTTCTTGAATTTTTTTATCTTTTTAATTACTTCTCTTCATCTTTTTGAACCGTAGAAACGGAAGCTGGTTTGTGCAAAAGTTTTATTTATTTTTTCAAGATTCAGTGTTTTGAATTATAAACATCAGAAAAATGAATCATTTTCTTGCATTCTTTTATTTGTTTTTTTGTCTTATGGTGTTTTATTTCGCAACGTCACTGTTACATAAGGTAATAAAAAGACTAGATTTGAAAAGATATTTATGTTTGTTGGGGAAAGTAAGTGACAATATTTGTTGAAAAAAACGGAGACGGGTATATGAAAAATATGGATCCCGAGGCCTTACTTGACCTCACTTCTATTTTCCACCAGGGATTGACGCATTATTCGAGATAGCCCGTGTGATGTCGGGCTACGCAGCTAGTCAGGATATTAAAACTTGCCAGATAAACAATAATAACCTAATAATTTCTCACTTAAACTTTAAGATAATAATCCCCCAGTAAAATTTGGATTTTGTTTTTCTAATTAAATGCTAAAAATTTGAGTTGATTCATATTATTTGTTTGAGCTATTCCATAATTTTAGGACATGCCTCCCTTTTTTCCAATTCCTCAATTAACTACACAATTTTTATTTCTGTTGATTATACTTATGTTTGAAATAAATTATTTAATAATCTTAAGGTATCCGCATACGTTCGAAAACCCATTTTTGACCGAAAATCATAATTTTTTTAAAGTCTTATCTGAAAGCCTATTGTTTTTAGTTTTCAAAACAGTTTTTATTTTACATCTATGATGATCAGAAGTGAAATTAGAGACATTTTAGTAGAACTTGAAAGCTGAAAATGGAGTGGTAAATAATACGATAAAGAAGCATTTTTCATTGTTTTTACTTAAGATATTTAAATTTTATTTTTTATTTTTGTTTTATACTATTTTACATATACCAGGTAATATTTTGAAAGATTTTCAGTGTGAATTTCTTTGTTTTCTATGACATTGTTGAAAATTTAGGTAATTTTGAATCATTGCAGTATCTTGATTCTCCGTTAATGATGTAATTTTTGATAATAAACGTAGGAAAAGTACATAAATTGTACTTATGATCAATATCAATCACTAAAAGTATCTCTAGATCAACTAATAGGCATTATAAAGTTATTTGACTGAAAAACAATATTCAAATCTATCGATGGCGGCTGAATGATAAAAAACGATAATGACACATAAGGCTCAAGAAAACGACTAAAACAATTTCCAGTCAGAAAATTTTTAAAAATGTGCTAAGCTGGCAAAAACTAAGGACTAGCCTACAAAACTGGGGAGTATTGAAGAAAAATTCTTTTTTCTTCTCATTGTAAATTAAAAACATAAACTTTAAACTCATTTTTCTGGAAATGTGATTTTTTGCAAAATTTTCATTTTCAAACACGATAACTAAAATTCAACTTAAAATATCCGTCTCAAATTTGGCATATATTTATTATTTACATATTGTTTATTATATTGTCTAGGTAATGAACCAAAATATAAGTGAAATAACGCTCCATTAAAAAGTTATGTATCTTTTAAGGTTTGAAAAAAGGCCAAAATTCTTTAAAAAATTCATGATTTCACACTAAAACTCTTATAATTTACATGTTTTTAGATACATTGCAAAACTTTTGCTTCAGGACCTAGCCAATAGTTATAGAATTATATATGCTAAAGGATTTATCATTCTGATCATTTCTTTTTGAACGAGGGCGTTTGAAAAAAGGTCAAATTTAGTGCAAAAAAAATCTAAGCTTTTTCAAATTTAAAAAAAATATATTTAATTCATTTAACTTTTTTCTATGATTTATTAAGTTTTAACATAAATGTCATATAAAAGTACAAAAATATTGCTTCAAATATCATTATTTAAAAAAAAGGCCTCCGAACATAGTCGGATACCTTAATCTGAAAATACTAAAATATGTATAGAAATAGAAATATGTTCCTTAAAGTTATTCCCCCGGACTGCCAAAGCACGAGGTCAAGTGAAGAACACTCGCCCCAACAGCAGTCGGAAATTGAGGTCGAAGTCCTAACGGCCATGGCTCATCTTCTCCCGAAGGAGGTTTGTCCCGTCATCGGAGTGGAGGTAACTCCACCCCACACCCTTACTATACCACCAGGAGAAGCGAGAACCCTTTTACTTATCCGGCGACTTCTCATCCACATACTCGTGGTGCCCCTGTGGGTGTGTAATAAATCGAATACATTCCGACGTAAATTTTCCCTTGCTGCTTTTATACATTGAAACCATCTGAATGTAAGATCGACCTTGGCGTTTAATATTTTCTCAAAGCTTTTTACTTTCTCGCATACTAAGTATACGAAGAGAAAGTATTGTAATCGTCAAAAAATTCGAACTCGAGATTTTGATTAATCTTCACGTTTTGGCTCACCCTGAGTCGGAAAAACACAATTTTGGAATTATGTCTGCCTGTGAACACGATAACTCAAAAATTATTAGAGCTAGAGAGATGAAATTTGATATGTTGTCTTTGCACATAATTTGTAGGTTTCTATCAAATTTTGGACAAACTCCGTCCATGGAAAGTTTGTCTGTCTGTATATCCGTGTTCATGTGAACACGATAACTCAAAAACTTAAATATCTAGATAGATTAAATTTTGTACACAGTTTTATCGTCATGAATGTAGGTCCGTATAAAATTGTGGACCAAATCCGTCAAAGGGTTGACTGTCTGTCGGTCTGCATATTCGAATACTTGTTAACACGATAACTTCTAAATCTTATGACTTAGTTGAATAAAAATATGAGGTCTGCCAACATTAATTGTTGATCCGTGCCTAATTTTCGTTTCAATCGGTTGGAAAAAGGCTTTCAAATTGCATATTCAGTTTTTTGGACATTGTACGACGCAAAAAAAAGAGGCGCGAACCATTTCCGAGTTTCCCCACCTGGTATTAGGGAATGGCGCACGTTACTAGCGCTTGATGTATTTTTTCCTACCCGTGTTAGGGCGGATACGAGAAAGTCTCTGGTTTTAGCTTAGAAAAATCATAAATGCAACTAAAGAGTGATGACACATTGGAAAGTAATTTAGAGCAAAATACAGTAATTTAAGGAATTGCTGTTTAGTTGCAATCAGAAAGCACTCAGCAGAAACAAATATTAGTTATAAGGTACAGAACTTGTAAAAATATTACACAGGTCTGCAACCAAAAAACTGCATAGGATTATTTGACGGTTTCTTATAGATTTTTATTCACTGAAACCGGGGAAAATATTTAAAAAATTCCATGACGTCAGGTTTTCATGCAAAACTCATGTTTTTAGTTTAATTAAGCGTAAAATTTCTCTTTTTAACCTGTATCCTATTCTTGAGTCAAAAATTCATATCCAATAATAATTTAATATATTAATTTCATATTTCTAAGAGAGACACTCAAGAGAAATACAAATAGGAATACAATAGGCGAGGAATTTGAGGAACGAACAAAAACAGTTACACACAGACACAAGCTTCTACTACGATTCACACAACTACTGAAATGCAAAGTAAGCAAAGGGGAAAGTATAATTTGGAACGGCTGCACGCATGCGCCGGTTGTCATGGTTACTGTCGTAGACCGGGAAAAGGTGATTCACGCCGGAAACTCAGTTTACACTCTGCATTCATTCGTGATTGTGCACGTGTTTCAGTTCTGTATTATGGCTCCAAGACGTTGTGTAATTTCTCCAGACAACTTTTGTTTTTATTCGTGGTGAATACACTGTTAAAAGTCAACAAAGAAACATAAGTGATTTTGTGAAGAAAGTTTATTTTGCATGCTTCAAGTTGAAACTTGGGTGTCAAGAAAAACCGTGGGCTCCTCACAAGATGTGTAGAAGATGTAAGGAAGATCTTGTTTTGTGGTTTCAGGGTAAGAAAAACTCATTTCGTTTTGGCATTCCTATGATGTGGCGTGAACAGCAAAACCACGCTACTGATAGCTATTTCTGTTCGGGAGATGTAAGAGGTTTTAATACTAAAAATAAAAAGAACATTTTTTACCCAAACCTTAGTTCAGCCATTCGTCTAGTGCATTATGCCTCAGAAATACCAATTCCACACCCATCTTCGAGTTTGGATAATATCCGGAGTGATTCTAAGGATGGAGACACATTACCTCACCAGGACGAATCTAGCTCAGCTTTTTCTGTTGATGAGGGACACAAGCCATTTTCTCAGAGCGAGCCTAATTATCTAGTCAGAGATTTATGCCTTTCTAAAGATGGAGCTGAATTGCTAGGGTCAAGACTGAAAAATAAAATATGCTGGCACCTGGAACTTCATTCTCCTGGTACAGACACCGAGTGAAGGAATTCACTCAGCTTTTCTCCAAAGAGGAAAATCTCTTTTTTTGTAATGATGTTCGAGGGCTAATGAATTGCTTTGACATAGAATATGATCCATCTGAGTTGCCCCTATTCATAGATTCGTCTAAAACAAGCCTCAAAGCAGTCTTGCTGCATATCGATAATTCATTTGCATTGCTTCCTTTAGGACACTCGGTGCATTTGGAAGAAAACTATAATGATTTGACTATGATTCTTGAGAAAATCAACTATCAAGAATATCGTTGGATGGTTTGTGGTGACTTCAAAATACTAACCATGTAGTTAGGTCAGCAGACAGATTACATAAAATATCCCTGCTTCCTATGCTTGTGGGATAGTCGAGCCAGAGACTTCCATTGGACCAAAACTGACTGAACACTTCGAGGTGCCTTAAAAGCCGGCGAAAAAATGTCATAAATACAATCTTGGTTCTACCTGAAAAGGTTTTATTTCCACCTCTTCATATAAAATTAGGGCTTATGAAGCAGTTTATTAAATCACTGTCTAAAGATGGGGAATGCTTCAGATATCTATGTTCCAAGTTCCTAAAACTGTCAGAAGCCAAGTAGAAAGAGGGTGTTTTTACTGGCTCCGACATACGAAAACTGCTGTCCGATTCCCTCTTTTCAGAAACAATGGGGGGACAAATAAAAAGAAGAGTGGGACTCTTTTGAGGATGTAGCGCACAGGTTTCTGGGAATATTAAAGACCCTCTCTACAAAACCATGTGCAACGCATGTTGACAAAGTATGAAGCTCAAGGATGCAAGATGAGCTTAAAAATTCATTTCCTATACTCCTATATTGGCCGTTTTCCCGAAAACTTAGGAGCCTATAGTGAAGAGCAGAGTGAAAGATTTCACCAGGATGTCCGTGATATCGAGAGACGATACCAAGGAAGACGGGACGTCAACGTGCTAGCTGATTACTCTTGGACGCTCAGACGGAAAACAGAAGATGGAATACGAAAGCGTGTTCGGAGGAGTGTCAAAGAGAAGAAGAAAAGGTTTCACAGACAAAAAGAGTAAACATGTAGAGTTAAATATATCATGAAGGAATAGTTTCTTGTTTCTTTTTTGTAAGAAAAATTATGCGTAGTTAATTGTAATAAAATATTGGGTTTTTTTTTCATCGCATTTGTGCTATTTTAATGTAAACTCCTCATGTTTTGCAAAAAAAACTGTACGTGATAGAAGGAACTGGAGGTCATTTTTAGATTCAGCACCCTAAAAACATAAAATGTATTGAAAATATCCCATGCAGCTGAAAAAAAAATTGGCAGACCTGTGCCATCTCTAATTTGTAAATAAGTCTTATTTTTGTCCGTTCCTTTCTAGTGTTAAAAATCTTGCGAAATTAGGTGCCAGAATGATTAAAACATAAAATACTTTCAGGTACATTTTTAAATTACACAAATGCTCCCGTGTCTACTTTCAAAAAAGACAGAAAATAATAACGCTTGCAATTGTTTGAATAGTTATGTTTTATAGCAAAAGAGACAGAATCTTTTGTACTGCGCCTAAAAATGATAATGGCTGGACTTACTGTTACGGAATCCAAACAGTTTTAGTAACTAAACAATATATTATACATTAAAAGTGAAAAAACACAAAAGAAATGAGAGAAAAAAAATGAATAATAATTACATGAAATATGTTTCACAGTGAAGTCGAAAAATTTAATTCTGTGGAAACGCAAAAAAAAGAACACAGCAAAAAATTGCTTATGGTTGCAGAAAGATTAGTTTTGCTTTTTTCATATCAAATATCTAGTTGCATTCTCAAAAGTTGTTTTTTTAGTACCTAATAAACGAAGGAGAAAATATATTCTTAAAATGTTTTAAGCTCGTTCTTACCGTACTAATAAAAATGAATTCATCTTTTTTATTACATATTTTTAGATATATTAAAATTTTTAGATATATATAAATAGAGGAATTTTCTGTGAAAAATATAGTAATATTCTTACTTTGAATTTGTTGTTGCCTCACTAAGAAAAATGAGTTTTTCTTTCGTTATGGACTAAAGTAAAACAAGGCATATGGTTAGCGAGCCAGAAATTAAATATTGTAATCAATGTTGGCTTCCGTACGAGCCATAAATAAAACGTTGTTACTTGGAAAATAGTGAAATCATTTTGTTATATTAAGTCAGGATCTTAAAGTGAGAGGAACTCTTTACAAAGTATGAATTAGGAAAATATTTTCTTCAAATATGTCAGAAATAATAATAATTTAATAATATTTTTTAAATTAAAGAAATATATTTTTTTATTTTTATTTGCTTCTTGATGTGATTCTTTTAACTGAAGGTATTTCTAAAAATACATGCTCAAAAAGTGTTTAAGTTTAGAGAATAATTACAAGCGCAGTTGTGAATATGCTTGCTACGTAATACCTACCGCAGTGTTGTTATTAAATAACGGTTTTTCTGATTTTAAGAACCTCCTATAAGCAGAGACATTCAAAATTTACTTTTATTTTTAAATTTAGTTGCTTTTTCAATTTTTTTTTATTTAACAGGAACCTTTCCTTTAAGAAATATGGAAATCATTTATTATTAACTTTACTTGCAAATAGAATAAATTGAAATATTTGTACACAGGCTATTGAAATCAAATTATTTTTAACAGCACATCAGTAACATTCAGGAAACTGAAATAAGTTGAAATAAAAAAAAACATGTCCCTGAATAATGACATTCATTAAGTAGTTACTACTGTGCGGGAATGCGATTGCGAATGTAATTCAATTCAGACTTTGCTGGATTTCATATGAACTCTTTAAGAAAATTAATTGAACTGTCGATAAAAATCTCTGGGATTCTGAAAACAAAGCGTTAGTCAGGCAGAACAAAATTGCGTTGCCTGAAAAAAAATCATATATTCGTAATAGTGAAGCTATTTAGTATTTATCAGTATTTATAAAAGCAATGCTTTAGTATTCTTGCAAAAATCGTTCGTTGTGTGTACGCTGAAAACAGTCCAAATAGCAGGCAATGGAGAACGCCGCTTTAATTCACGAGTACAAACGAGAAAACAAGAAAAATAGCCCTAAAAATTAGCAACACAAACAGACAGCAAATCACTAATAATTACATTAACAACACTTTCAGCACCGCTCGGCGTCTGACAGCTAACTAGCTCGCAATTCGGACAGAACTCCGAAGAGAGATTCCAAAGATGATCCAAGTCGATCAAACACGTTCCCAAACGTTCAGCAACTGCGGGTATTTTTAGTCTTCACGACAGGGGGTGACGTCACATGGAATCATGTAGTACATTCTGTACATCTTCGCTCCTAATAGAGATAGCGATAGAATTCTAGCATATTTGAGGACCTTTATTTTCTGCCCAAAGCTTTGACCTGACTCTGATAGCTAGTAAGAACATCTGCAAATGTCTCTTTCCAACCCTAAGACTAACATTGCTGGGAAGCGGCATTCCAGGTTCGTAAGAGTATTCTCTTTTAAGTATTTGTCACACTTGAATGCGCAGTGAGAGTGTGCAAAGATAATTTCGTTAACTATGACAATCTATTGTAAATAAAAGTTCAAGACCCCATCGAGTATAGTTTTTCTTAATAAATTTCAATATATTTTTATACACTTTCATTTAACTTCACTTGAATCATGTTTGTTAAGATGAAATTTGTAATCGGTTTTACACTCACATCCTGATGGGCTAAGATTTTGAATTTTGTACAGTTATAAATTAAAGACTGAAAAGATGAAAATTATAAAAAAAACTCTACTTTTTAGTATATAATAAACGTGTGGTTTAAAAACTGTTTTTATTAAATTTGAATTGACTGGTTAAATCTATCGCCTCTACATAGTTTCAAACCTACATTTTATGCATCGTAATAGAGTTTTGTATCTCAGTTGCGTTACTAAGACAACAACTTTAAAATATTCATGTGATTAAATAGTTAGAAATTAGGTCTCGTTAGTAAAAAAAATTAATCCAAGTTAATATAATAAAAAGTGAAAACAAAATTAAATTTGATAAAAAATTAAAATACTTTTGTAATTTAGTAGACCACTTTAAACTTTTTAAGACTTGGTCAGCTTTTACCATAGTTTGTTAAATTTTTATAACATTTTCAACGTTTTTTTTTCTATATAAAACGTTTCGGAAAGTAAGTCTGAACGTTATTTAAAAAGCAATAAAACTAGACACGGAATTACTTTTTCCTTTTGAAATTGGCAAAGAAGTTGAGTGGGAAAACTTTCACCAATTTCAAAAATTACGTCAAAACCTTTTAACTGTTTTCATCATTTATGATTTCTTCATTCTCCTGAGTGATGGCACCTTTAAACCTTTTAGCACTTCAAAGAAAATTCTCGACTAGATCACAAAATTTATTGAGTTAATTTGAGTAAGCACTCTGCCTGAAGTATTTTTTCTTTTCTGAGGTTTCATTTCTAGATTTCAGATTGAATTCTTTCATTTACTTGAGAAATGTGCAAAGCTTTCTCCTAAAAACAGCAGCCGAACCAATCGTGTGTTGTTACTTTTATTCTCATTATTTTACACCGCCTAAAAAAAAATTTTCTCAACTTAGGATTTCGACTCTAAGTGATTTTCAGAAACAGTAACTATTTCGCTATTCACTGCAGAGTAATGTTAGTACTTCTACCATCAAAGTTTAGCAGTCCAATTTGCCATTTTTTTCTTGTCCAAAAATTGGAGTTAATTTTTTTTTTATTTTTTAAAAATCTAGGAATCCACCATTTATTTATTTCGAAGGGCATGAAAACATAAAAAAAACTAAGCTCATTGGGTTTTGCTCTCATATCAAGCCTGAAATATATTGGTGATACGTAGCATCTTCGACACCAAGTCGAAATCGCAAAACATTGCTGAAAAAAGTTCACCTTTTCTTTCTAAACTATTTTTGCATTTTGGTTTAGTTTATTTATATTTAAGTCCCGTTTCGAAGCAACACGACGGCTATTTTGGGATGAAACTCGCAATTTTGAACGGCCGGCGGTCAGATGACGAAGGCGACACCTGAGCGGCCCCCTCTCCAAACTTCCGCACTACACCAGCTGGATGGCATTTCAATCAGTACGTCTGATTTAGCGTGCAACAGACCCACATACAGTGCGGATCTTCAGTGGAATCGGATGTCGAACCTTCCCTATTAGCACAAGATATTGTACAATATCCTCACGATGTTATTCGATATTCTGAATACCGCACAATATCGTGAGGATATCGTAGCAATATTGTACAGCATCTTGTTGTATCCTCCAACCCCACAGAGAAAATTAAACGCTAGGCTACCACGGCACTTCTGCAATTTGGAGCAAACAGTAACGACGATTTCCACAGGTTTTCATTGCTTCGTTTCTTCCTGCAACCACTGTGGTAAACTAATCTGCCATTTTTAATTAGGAAACGTAGTAGTTCCACATACATAAATTGAAAGATGCATGGCAAATTGTCTAAACCAAGTTTTCGGACCTGACGTTGTCCTTTTCCTAATTTAAAAAAAGGCAAACAGGACATCTAATATTTTAAAGAGAGAGTATTAAGAAGGAATTTCTCAAATGATAAAAGCATTTGCTATCAAACATTTTTATGATGTGATTCCGGTAAAGAAGCATCCAACGTATCTCTAGACGAGACCTAAAAAAAATTGTAATAAATGGCTTCAAAACGTTTTTGAATAAAAACGTTAACTAAATAACGTGTAACGTTTTGTGTCTTGTAGTTTATTGCATCGAGATATCTTTCTTGCGCTATATTTTGAAAAGTTCTTATAAAAAAGTTTATCAAATGTAAGTCAGATTGTGGCCAACACAAGGTGCATGGTTTTATTACTGGAAACCTACTCCCCCGTCTTATATTCGTTTTCTAAAATTTTAAATCTAAAATCTTTGAGACGATAAAAATATATTTCCAAAATAATCAACTATATTTCGAGGCTGAATACTTTTATACGTGACGTGTATTACATTAAAACTCTTTCGGGTAATATGTACGAAAAAACTCTTTCATGTAATATATACAAAAAATTGAATGGGGAAATGCACTTCAATATATATAAAAAACAATTTTTAAAAGCGCATTTTTTTGTGTACTAGAAAGCAGTTTTTTTAAAAAAATTTTAACTACTTTGTGAAATTTTAATTGAATACTATAAATATTATGTATTCTTGAAATCAATTTCATTTACAAGTTCACTACCAGGTGGTGCCACTCGTTTGAAATTAAAATTTAATTAAATTAATTGATCAAACGATAATTCAGTTATGAAAATATTAAAATAAAGTTTGTCTTCGAAAATACACAATGGAGCAAAATTTTCCACCTCTAGCATTCTAAAAAGTGAGTGAAAAATCCATCTTAACAAACATCAAATAAATCAATTTAAATAAAAGGGTGGGAAAATGTTCTTCTCAAGTCAGTACACATTTGCTTGCATTTAAACTAACTGACATTTTGTTTCAAATAACTGCCTCTCTTCAAACACAAAAATTTTACTACTACTGTAAAGTGTTTGTAATAAATAGCCAACTGCTAAATAACGATGATGCAAAAAGGGGAGCTCCTACACTTGCTTTAGTAAAAAGGAAAGTCGTGTTTTGCTTTCTCGTATATCTTATGGAGCATCGGATCATGCATCGAATTGTTGTATTCGAATACCGACTTTCATGGCGTTCTTCGGAACTGCCAGTGGTCCGAAATTTCTATGTCCGTAAGGACAGGTCAGATTACTGATTTTTTAATTTATTTTCTAGTCTACGGGATATAGTTAGGTTAGGTTAGGTTATATTAACGTCCCGTTTTGAAGCAAAACGAGGGCTATTTAGGGACGGACCTCGTAATTTTGAACCGCGGTCAGATGACGAGGACGACACCTGAGCTGGCACCCCCTCTCCAAACTTCCGCGCCACACCAACGGGAGGACGTTTGGCCACTACGTATGATTTAGCGTGCAACAGGCCCCATACACGGCGGATCTTCAGTGGAATCGGGTTTGGAGCCTGCGACCCTCCGGTCCCGAGGTCGAGACCTTACCACTAGGCCACCGCGGCCTCTCTACGGGATATAGAAAGTATCGTAATCGTTAACGTCGATCTCGAGATTTTGATGAATCTCTACGTTTTAGACCTCCCTGAGTTCGAAAAAGGTATTTTTGAAATCGTGTTTGTCTGCCTCTCTCTCACTAAATTCGATAACTCAAAATGAAAAGCTAGATGTGAAATTCGACGTATGGTTTCATTAGCAAGAATGGAAGAAATGTATCAAATTGCGGAACAAATCTGTCAAGGGGACTGTCTATTCGCATTTGAACACAATACATCAGACGCGGAAGCTAGATTGGCGAAGTTTCGCATGTGATCTTTGCACCAAAAGTGTAGATATGTCTAATTTTGAACGACATTTGATACTCTGCTGGTTTGTTTGACTGTGTTTATGTGAACACGATGACCCCAACGCGCAATGAGATAGATGAATGAAACTTTGCATCTCGTCTTGTCATTATAATTGCAAATCGGTTTTAAATATTGAACCGGGTAGATCGAAAGGAGGAGGTTCAAATGAGTATTCATTTATCTTCGATGTTCTTCGAAACTTAACAGAAAACGCCTCATATAGTGTACGCATACGAGAATGTGGAGGAGTGTCAAGTGTCATGCAAGAGAACAATGGCATGGTTATCGCATAAGAGCATGTAACGAAGCGTGGTGAAACAACGGTCAAAATGACTTTTATCTTAATTCCATGCTGTACAGTTTTACAAATATTTTTTGATTTATTTGAAGATAAAATCAATTGAAATTTAACCCTCTCATACCGAGCGAGGCGGTCTAAATGCTTCCCCTTAACAGCGACGAAGGCCGGTCTGAGGCGGTTGGCTTCTTTTGAGGGGAGGGGAGGTTCTGAGATCACTTAGAAGATAATCGCGGTAGGGGGTCCAATTATCCTCGCCAACCACAGCCCATTTCCCTGCACCTTCAGGGAAGGTTATAGCAGGGGTTGGGGTAAATGACCACCCAGGTTCGAAGAGTCCAATTCATCTCGCTTCCTTCCCAAAACTCCCGGTTTTAAAGGTGCTAGAAGAAGAAAAGCTGCCTCGGGATTAAAGAGTTAACTAAGGACTAATTACCCAATTCAGCAGTGTTCATTTTTTTTCGTGTAGCGTAAAAGATTTGTTTACTGAGACACTTAAACAAACTTGAACACAGAAGCGAAAACTGCTACGTAACTGGTCCGACATGACAAACGTACTATCGCTCTTAACGAATTTGCTGACAAAAATAATACGAGACGGTAGCGATCGTGGAATATTTGTCGTTCATCATCAAGTATTTATGTAAAGATGAGATGAAAGTCGATAGGGCTAGACATTGTCGAATATTACTGCTCATCTTGGAGAATGCATAAAGTATCACAGGTACGGAAAAGTGAAATAATGTAGCGCTTAAATTGACTTTTTGGAAGTTTAGATCTGAACCGCGCACACAAGTCATTCTTATAACACTCTTCAAAACTGTGCAACACGGAGGAGTCCCCGGATAAGCCTTATCCTGCAAGAACATGAAGGCAGTATCGAAGTAAGAATAGGGGTATTTCCAAATAGTTCCTAGGCCCAGCTTAGTGGAGGATATGACGCATATGTACTGGAAGAATCACCAAGCCTTATCTTTCAAGAGCACGGAAGTTGCATTTGAACGAGGAATAGAGTTATTTCCAAATAGTTCCTAGCAGAAGCTTAGAGCAGAATATGTCATAAATGTTCTGAAAGGATCACCATGGCTTATCTTTCCAGAGCATGAAAGCTGTGTTGGACGAAGAAAAGGGATATTTCCAAATAGTTCCTTGCTGAAGCGTAGTGAAGAATATGATACATATGTTTTATGAATTCATATATTCACACTAAAACATACAAATCAAATTTGTTTCGTACAATAGCTTGCTAATGTTCTTTTAAAATGTGTACAATTTTCTTTTAGCGTATATTTTTACTTGTGGGAATCTGGACAATTTACTTTATCTGAACTTATTCCTCTGTAAAGAATTTTTAAAGTTCTATTAAAGCATAATTCTTTATCACATTGTGTAGACAGCTACATGATAGGAATTTTAATTTTACAATTATAATGAAAATTTCATCCATTCTAAATATCCAACAATTCATGCTGTGGAACCTACCTCCTCGGGGCAATATTTCAGAAGACTTTCATATGTCCAATGGAGATGGAACCAGTAACTAGAATAGAATATCTTCCTTACATAATTTTATCACTTTCTAGAAAACTATAACATGATTTCCACTGCATCTGAACGATCCCATAAAATCCTTGCGAGTAATTTGACGATCAACTTATTTTTAATATATGAGGAGGTGGCGCGCTTGTATGGAAATCATGGTGTCAGTTATCGAAATTATCTCCAGCATATGAAAAATTCTCTGGAGGAAGTGATGTGCGTTAAAATTGCCGTTCACTTCTGGTTTATTTTCTTTTATGATCTTATTTCCCTTGTATTTAATTTATTTATACTTCTTTGAGAATAAACAGCAATTTAATTGAGTTTGCTTACTACACAAAATAAAGAATATTCGAATAGATCTCTAATAGTCTTAGCAGTGAATACTTGTTTGCCTGTCTTACTATTCTTGCTATATAAACGAACCTAGAAATACCAAATCTGACATTGGCGTTGTGAAAATGCACGCAAGAACTTTATTTTGCTTAACTTTTGAATGACTTTTCAACAGGTTTATTACTCTGTCTTGCTAAAACTTTTCAGAAAAGCTAAAAAATAATAATAATTCACCGCAAACTTTAGAAAATTATGTCTTCAACGACGCATTTTGAAAAGCATGCCAAATTTAACTGTCTATTCTTATAATTTTTAAAAAATTATTTTAAAAGAAATGCTTAGAAGCAATAACTTCTACTGTTA
The DNA here is from genome assembly GCA_013235015.1 of Araneus ventricosus. Taxonomy (NCBI): domain Eukaryota; kingdom Metazoa; phylum Arthropoda; class Arachnida; order Araneae; family Araneidae; genus Araneus; species Araneus ventricosus. The sequence goes on along the minus strand of BGPR01011736.1, from coordinate 32,705 downwards.
TAATCAACTTCGTTGTGTATTTTGAATATAATTTTTTTTAAATTTCAAAGGTTCTTAAAAACAAATTATTTTTCGGTTGACAAAACTGAAACTCAAATGCGATTTTTATCTATTTTTTTGTCATTAATTGAAGATATCTTTTACACTTCCTTTTCATATAAGCAGTTAATGCGCGTTACATCATACGTACGGGGCAAACGTCCTCTCGCTGGTATGGTGAGGAAGTTTAGAGAGGTAAATGCCAGTTCTGGTGTCACCCTCGTCATCTGACCGCTGTTCAAAATTACGAGGCCAAAACTAGCCCTCGTGTTGCTTCAAAATGGGACGTTAATATAACTAAACTAATCAAAAAGGCAGTTTTTAAAAGCTAACTTCGGATTCAAAAGGTAGTAGTAATTCATTTGTAATACGGATATTTATGACGTCGAACTGTAGAACATGGGAAAATAAGCTTCCGAGCGAGAACAGAATATAAACTATGACTAAAAAATAAATAAGGAATCAGATTGGGAAATATTTTTGCGATTAATAATCTTTTATTTTTGCCTCTTGAATAGTTTGTCTTGCATTGTAATGTATTTAATGATTGTGTTGTATCGCAGTTTTTATCCGTTTTCTAAACGATTTTTTTATTCATTGGTGTTATGAGTTATGCAAATCTGGTGTTATGAGTGCTCCTCGAGTTTTTGAGTTTTAGTGTGTCAGTCATTTATCATTGAACATCATTAATATAATGTTGTTTATTGAGATGTAATGAGAAAATGAACTGAAGATTATAATTAAATGATTTAAAATGTGTAGAAGTAAATTATTATTATTATTGCTAGACATTCTTATAAATAAATGATGATAATGATTATAAATAATGTACTTGGAAAATTAAAACACAATAAGGATGGAAATAGTCTTCAGAAAACAGAAAAATACCAATTTAAATTTTACTTGTATTAGAAAAACCCCATAGAGGATTTCTTGCTTTGAATCGAATTTTATCTGCCATCAACATCTTTAAAAAATTTTATTTAGGTAAAATTACTCTGTAATATCAAATTATAATGCATTAACAACAATGAAATTTTCATTTATCATTTAACTATTAGATATGAATTTGAAATATTTGTAGTTCGTTTTTACTGAAGTAAAGAAAATTCCGTCATGGAAAATTACTTTCATACGAAATTATGGGATAATTTCAAAAATTATTGAATGACGTATAATTTCTCTACAAAATATGGGTGGACGACCTACAAAAATTGCCCTTATAGTAAAAAATATCAAATATATTCATAATATGGAGTTATTGAAATAGTTTTGGATGTATTTATGTTTTTTCAAAAAGAAATATCGCTAGTTTAGCAAAATAATATCAGTGTTAATTATTTGAAATAAATTACTGTTGTTACAAATATTAAACAAGCGTTTAACCCTGGGAAGCTTTAGTTACATTCTTTTCATTATTTCTACGATATTCATTCTTAAAGTTAGTCGATTCTTCAGTTTCCTCAGAGCCGGTAGTCACCAAAAGAATTTTTTGAAAAGGAAGGGAGGGAGACAGCGGCGGTTCGTCGACTCAAATCAAGCAGTGCTGAAGAAGTTGTATTGACCTAAGTCTTAGGAAATTTTATGCTGATTATTTTGGTATATAATGATGATACACTAAAAATTTATAATTTTTGAGTTATAATAAAAAAAAAACTGGGAAAAATTTTTTTCATGTTTTTTTGGCTACAGTAAACATTTTTGAAGGCAAACATCAAATTCGTAATCGGCACCCGAAAAAAGATTTTTAAAAAAAGCAAAAAATTACAACTCCTCCAGAATTTGATTTTAAAAACTACTTAACGACTGGAGAGAAAGCGAAGAAAGGCCAAATGAGGAAGACGCGCCAAGCGACAGCTGCTCCGGAGTACAGCTCACGGGGTTAGAATTTCAATGGGAGAAAGGGATGCTTTTTTCTTCCGATTGAGAGCTCCGAGTTGCTCAATGCGGAAAATTTCGATTCTAGGAAGGGCTAAACTTTCTGCAGCTCTCACCTGTCTCTCTCTTAATTTTTTATTTATTTTTCGTCCTCCTTTTACGTTTTTTATAGCCCTCGTGTTGCTTCAAAATGAGACGTTTATATAACTAAATAAAACTAAACTTTTACGTTTTTCATTAATTTTTTGCTATTTTCGATTATCAATGAACTCTTTAAGTTGAAAAGTAAGCCAATTACAATAAATACGAAACTGTAAGTTTGAAAATAATTTCGGGGTGGGGAGCTGCAGCTCTGCAGCCCTAATGGACGAGCCGCCACTGGTGAGAGGCTTTATTTTGTATTTTCTAAAAAAATATTTTTGTATTTTATTAAAAAAATGTTATTTTTGTATTTTATTAAAAAAATGTTATTTTTGTATTTTATTAAAAAAAACTTTATTTTTGTATTTTCTAAAAACTATATTTTGATTGTGTTTTCACACACTTTTATTTAGCTTCAGTTGTTTCGTATTTCTAAAAATAGAATTTTGCAATCGTACATTTTTGTAATTGTATTTTATTTGTATATTTTCTGGGGAAAAACACTACTTTTATTTACTTTACTTTTTCATATTTTTAAGGATGGAATTTTGTAATCAACTTCTTACTCATTTCCTGATGAGCTAGAGTTTTGAAGTTCCGTATACTTATTTCTTCTTGATGGCGATAAGCTGTCTTATTATTTTCAGAATTTTATTGTCAGTTAACAGATAATTATTTATTGTTTCCATACAAATGTCACCAACTGGCAGTGAATTTGAAAAAAAAAATAATCACAGGATTCCATGATATTTTTAACAATGAATTATAAATCAAACAATACAGAGTAGGAAACAACTGAAGAAAAAATATTCTGCTGTGAAATGCACTAATAAAAATGTGTCTTTTAAAACTATTTTTTTTATGAAATTAGTTCTTAGCCGTAAGTAATTGAGTTGAAGCTTTCAATAAAGACTGAATTATTGGTACCAACCTTAGGATGTAACTTAACAATTCTAGTATTTTCTGGTGGAAATATGAGACAAGTATTTAACGGAGATGTCGCTGCATTTCTGGAATCCCTTTCACATTAGTCCATGTTCTTTAAGGTTCTCTAGAATATCTGCGTGATGATTAGAAATAAAAAGAAAGAAAGAAAAGACATCATCTTCCAGTGATGAAGAAAGAAACAGAATATCTGTGTAGAAGTAGGAAAAGGAATTCCCAAGTCGAACAGATGAAAGAAAGTGCTTTGATCGTACCGCGCCTCGGACAAATAATATACCGTATTAATACTGAGAGCATTAGATTCTTAACTTCTTCGCACGAGTCCTTCAAATTTCCAGAATAAAATTTGGTTACATTATTTTTTCTCAAGTAAATAATAATTTAATATATGAAGAAATTTTTGCTTCCATGAAGTTCGCTTTGTTATGTGAAAATTTAAGCTGTTATGATAATCAGAAATGACAATTCCTGTGTTCAAAGATCTGTTTCTCCGGTCGAGCGTGTATGCGTGTGCGTGCATGTTTGTGTATGTGCATTTTTCTTTTCGCAAGTTACTCGATCTATTCAAATTTGATGTAATAATGCAGGAATTTTAAAGTGGCATTGGCTTGTTAAAAATTATAATCTGGAATTAGCTTTCATGTCACAGTTCTAAATTTCACTTCTTTCTCTTTATTACATAGTTTTTGTAAATCTTATATTTTTCTTTTTAAAATTCTTTCCCTTCCTTCTCTGAAGTCACCGAATCGCGATCGGAGTAGAAAAAGATCTCCAAAATCAATTAGAAAGAAGAGGGGTGTACGCCTCGAAGTGACGGGGCCCCCCTTGCTGTAAAAATAAACATAAGCATGAAACGCTCTCAAAATATAAAGTAGTAATCCATAATTTGGGCTTACTGCGAAAGTTTATAATTTCAGAATTCTCGGAAAGAAGCAGAGTAATTATCTTATACTGTTCAGATAAATTCTACAGAATTTTGGTTGTAAATGTGTTGGAAAAATCTCCCGAAAAAATTTTTCAATCACTTTTATTAAAAATTTGTATTATAATAATTAACAATAAAACAACGTAGAACTTTTTTCTGGTAGAAGTCAATTTAATTATAAATTTCTTTTAAATAATGTATATTTCATTGCATTTCTAAATGAGGCAGGTAATGAAATTTACGCACTTTTGTCAAAGCTCTACAATTTACACCTTTATATTCCGAATCAATTTTCCAGCAGATTTTCAATTTTACTTCTTCAGCATTAGATAAGTTTGGTTGCAGAATAACTACGGGAAAAATTTAATTAATTAAAATAATTTTTTAAATTAATATAATTTAATTAAAAATTTCAAAAATCAATATCTGCTCTCAGCTGCTATTTACTGCTTGCTGACGGAACTACTTTCCTCGCTTATTTGATAATACCGTCATTAAAAAGCAGACATTTCACGAAGGTGTAAACTTGCGGTACTTTTGCTTACCGTCGGGATATAAAAGGTTAAAATATCCTAAACTATTTATTTTATTTATTATTTTTTAAGATTCTGTCGGCTTTACAGAAAATTAAAGGAATGGGTACAAATTTTTCGTACAAATTTTTTAGAAACAAAAAAACTCTTATAATGACAAAAATTTTGAATGCTATCTAGACGAAAGCTTAATATTTTAGATTTCTCATTTTATTCTTTTTTCTGAAGTATGAAACGTATTTTTATGAGTTTATCAAAACAATTATAATAGTCTAACAAAAAGATAACTCTTCCTTTCTTTCATTAAAATAAAAGATAAATTTTCCAAATTAAAAAAATTAGATAAATACGTACTTTGTGCTAGATTTTACTATATGTTAGTCAACAGAGTTTCTTCGATTGTTTTTTTAGTGACATAAATAATAACGACATTCTCTTAACTTTCTTTTTATTTAAACTTGTTAAGTTCCGCTGAAAAGCAATTCTCGACGCTAAGATATTTACGATAATTCCGCAAATAAACATAAAGTGTGAAAGCTTGAAAATTCACACAAAGAAAAATTACCAACTTTATAACTGTAAATAAATTCAGAGTTTTATAGCTGATCTTTACGAAGTCGTTTAACACCATTCGTTACTCTGTATCACTGAATAAACAGTATTCATGTAAAAGCGTCTTAAAACTTCTTACGACAAATTTAGAGGATATTATGAAACTAACTTCTTTTGTTAGTGGAAATAAAACAGTTAAGCGTTCTCTGTTAAGTGACAAAAGGCAAGAATAATGAACTGATTTTCCTTAGCCTGCAACGGTAATTTAACAAAGACTGTTTATAAGGTCACGATAAAACTCAGAGAAGCTTTTACGAGATAGGAATAAGAAGCAAAAAGTGAGTAAACTAATCCGAAACTTTTCCCCCGAAAACTCGAAACACTTAAATTGCGGACAGAAAATAAACTGTTATTTTATGTACCCAGTTGTAAAAGTATGGAAAAGACCAAAGTAAAGTTTTGCTCTTTGCATACAGAAACGAAACGGAAGTGTAGAAGTTTGCTCGCGCTCTTTATAGCATTTCTTAAACCTTTAGGAACCCGATTTGATTATTGTTATTGATTCTCTCTAAGAATTAGTTTACTCGCCTAATTGTTAGTACTATTTTGTGTTCTTTTTATGTAAATCACTTATTTCTTTCTTGACAATATTTTTTTCTTTCCTAACATCACAGCTTTTTTCTTTATTTATAAGCAATTTTGCCATATTATACATATTCGATAAAAGTGTTTATTTCAAAATAGTCATAAATGCACATTTCTTCATCAGTTAGAAAATTTTAAAAAAGTCTGAAAAAGACCAGAGTAAAATTTTGCTTGCTATTTACTGTACTATGTTCTTTGCACAGAAAAACGAAACACAATATTAAAAGATCACTCATGCTACCCTGATTTGATTATTGTTATTAATTCTCTCTAAGAATTAGTGTACACGCCTAACTGTTAGTACTATTTTGTGTTATTTTTAAATAAATCATGTACTTCTTTCTTGACAATATTTTTTCTTTCGTAACTTTCTTTCTTTGTTTCTAAGCAATGTTCATAAATGTATATTTCTTCACCAGTTAGAAAAATGAACATTCAAAAGAAGAATGTGTTAAAATTATGATGGTCCTGCAACAGACACGGCAAGATTTATTTCCTTTTCAAGCCTTAAAGAATGTATATAATAATTGTCTTTGGATATTCTCTAAGGCTGAAAAGAATGTAGCGAATGATTGATTAACGATCATACTTTATGATTTTATTGTGTTATAATGTATGAGTTATTGTGATGGATATCTTTACGGTTCAAGACATTCATAATCTTATTAGTCTGTAAATAAGAAGAAAAAAAAGTGTCCATAATGTATCGACAATTCTGAAAAATAACATAATTTATTAATTAATCAACTTTACAGCGTTCAATTTGTAGTTTTATGTTTTAAAAATGAATCATTCTTTAAAAGAAATTTTCCGATGATTCACAATAACGAAAATGAACAATGAAGGATGTGCAATCTGATGATTCAATGATGATATGTCAACGTGGCTCTTTTTATTCGATGAAAAAATATTGTAATAAAAACACACTTTCTTCTCACAATTATTATTATTATTTTGTAATCTAAGGGAAGAAGGATACAGTTTCCTGAAAACATTAGTAACGTTTGTGTTCAATCGAACGAATATCTGCATATCTACTTATACAACTTACCGAAGATATGAATTATGCGAGGAATAATCCATATATTAAAAACATTGGGACAGATTCTTCTGTGGGGAAACAAATAACAAAGCAATCATTTCTCTACGACATTTTATTTAAACTGACTTCTATTTTAAAAACACAGCATTCTATATTTCTATTTTCAACAACAATTATTTAGTTGCCATACTGAGAAAAGTAAATTTAAAGAAAGACGAAAAGAATATATGAAATCGTCTTCTATTGA
>BGPR01011735.1:4544-47404 GCA_013235015.1 Araneus ventricosus | reverse complement strand
GTTTTCAGCCATATTTTCGGGAATAACTTCTGAAAGAACTATTATATGAAAATGATTTTTATACCACTTTAAAGTGCAAACAATTATCTTTCCAATGATATTAGTATGAGTACGGTGGGATAATTACTTTAAATTTTACAACGTTCTAAATTGTCATTAACTGCAGTCAAGGTCGCTGAAGGAGACCGTTTCTCTTTTCGACCAAAGGTAGGGAGGGAGGGCGGGGGGACGAGGAAGGACACCGCTAAGCGGTCATTTGTCAATGATGAAAGGGCAGCCATTGTTGGTCATTTGCGGTTTGAGGGAAAGGATTTAAAAAGCTCATCTCGCAATAAATAGGAAAATAGCGGTTGAAGCAACAGGAATGATTTTCTGAATAAAGTATAAAACCTTTTGATGATAAAGATAAAGGTGATATTTTAAATTCATTACAATTGATTAATTTCCGCCCAAATTTTTTTCTACACTTCTTGCATAATGCAGAAATAATTATTCAAATATAATTACTTTCTAAATGTATTACACAAAATGACCGACTAAAATGTTGATTTAAAATGCAGATCAATATTTTTTACAGGTTATCAGTAATGCAGTTTGTAATACGATTAAGAGAGCCGTTTTGTTTATAAGGAATAAGAAAGTAAAGTCGGATACGAAAAGAACGCGGGTCTACCGCTATTTGAAGTTAAAAATTACTTAGCTAAGGGAACCAGGAATATAAAATTACTCATAAGAGGTTCATTTGAAATTATATTCTCGGCGAACAAGCTGGTCGTCGAAGGTCTAATAAAGCGTGCCTTGCAACCCACAATGCAAATGTGGAGAGAATACTTTCCAAAATATGGACTTAATGATCTGACGAAAGAAACAGGTTATCAATGGAGACAACTGAAGCAAATTTGATTTGTCATTATAATTTTAAAGATATCATGAAGAAAGTAAAATCAACTTTAAAAAATGATTGGGCTAAAAAGGATTAGCCTCGTATCTTTTTTATTATTCTGCGTGCTTATTTTATCAGATTGCTTAATCTTAATTGATTCTTTTATTAGAGTAAAATAAGCCATTGCCTATCCCCTTCTTTCATGTTTTATATATTTAGCCCTATTATTGCCAATGCTTAGCAATTATAGGGCAACCTAACATATTGCTCGGCAATTATAGGGCAACCTAACATATTGCTTGGCAATTAAGGGCAACCTAACATATTGCGCACTAGTTCAGCGCCGCCCGATAAAGCAAAAAGCTCTCAGATTGTCGCCGGAAAAAAAGGCAATTTTCAGAGCCGGTGTGAACGGGTTAAACGTTGGTGACACGCAGGAGGACACAGCAAGTGTACGACTCCATATACTCATTGACCGAGCGAAGCCGATAGGTCCTGTTTCAACTCGACCGATCGGCGTTTCGTTTGTTTCTCTGTAAATTTGTGTCTTCTGAATGTTACTTGAAGCCATTAAAAAAGACGTAAGTGCAAGCATTTTATTTTTTTAATCCGTTTCAAGCAAGCTCGCAATTGCTCTCTTTCTTCTATCGATCTCCGCTGCCGAGTAATGAAATTTTAATAATGAATCTTAATTTTTAATATTTGAAATCTTCCCTAACTGTGGGCGTTGATAATATACCTTCTTTTATTATTAAGTGATGCGCAGAATTTTTAATTTATCCCTTTCTTGTTTTGTTTGATCTGCCGTTGAGAACAAAGGCGTTTCCTGATGTCTGGAAGCAAACAAGAACTACTCTCGTATGTGAAAAAGGTGATACACAGAATTGTAAAAATTATCGACCTATTTCTATTTTAAGTCCTTTGTCTAAGATTTTCGAAAGTATAATCCATAAAAAGCTTTACCACCAAGTTAAAAACCTAATTTCTACATCTCAACACGGGTTCATACCAAAGCGCTCAGCAACCACTAATTTTTTCTATTTCACAGATAAAATTATTTCCTCATTTGAATCTGGTTCTCAACTTGATGTTATTTACAACGACTTTTCCAAGGCCTTTGACTATATCGATTTTGGCATTCTTTTAAAAAAGTTATATGGTATTGGTTTTCATGTAAACCTGATTGATTGGCTTCTTTCTTACTTATGTAATCGAACACTCTATTTTTATTTTAATAATGCTGTTTCTCATGAGTTTACAAGTACTTCCGGTGTCCCACAGGGTTCTAATCTTGGACCTCTACTTTTTATTTTATTCATTAATGACCTTACTTCTGTTTTTAAGTACTCTGAATGTCTTTTATTTGCTGACGACTTGAAATTGTTTAATTCAATTCGTTCCGGTTTAGATTCTTTCTTTTACAAAGAGATCTTGATTGTCTTTTTAAGTGGTGCACAGACAACAGATTACATCTGAACATTGAAAAATGTAGTGTTCTTAGTTATACTCGAAAAGACCAATCTTTGAATCATGTATATAAAATTAACAATCTTGTTTTATCACGCTCAAATACAGTCACGGATCTTGGTATCATCTTTGACACCAAACCTGATTTTTCCCAATACATTGATAATATGGTCTCTAAGACATATCGCCGGCTTGGAATTCTTAATTGCAGAACTAGAGAATTTTCCATTGAACTTGCCCTGAAGGCCTTGTACTGCGCTCATGTCCGATCCAATCTGGAATACTGCAGTATTGTCTGGGATCCAAATTACCAAATTCAACAGGGAAAACTAAAATTACCTTAGCTCCTAATTGTATAGCTGCGTACGAGTTATTAATTACATTTCGGAATATATCAAATTATCTAACAAATATTGTTTCAATAATAGGCAAAAAAAAAAAAAATCGCGGTCAGCGCGGACGGAGACCCACGTAAATACAAACAGAAGCCCTTTTTTATAACAATGAAACCAGGATCAATTACTCTCAAGCATACACATCCCAGAAAAAAGCAAGTCCCTTTTCAGCGTTGACGCCATGTGGTTAAACAGGGTTTCTATATTTTAAATTGGCGAAAGGAAATCTAGTGAGGAACAGACCGGCAAGTGAAAAAACCGCCAAACGTGAAAATTTCACTTCTTCACTGATTCGACTGAATCAGATGCAGCGCCCTCTAGCGAACAAAAAGAGTATTTTAATGATTTCATTATATTTATTCGGTTTATAATTATAATGAAGTATCAATGCAAACAAAATACTGCAATATATTGGGGAAAAAGGTACTTTATAGATCTCCACAGAGTTTCAAAGTAGTTAAACGTTTTTTTCCAAAGAGAAATACACATTCGTAATTATTAATTCTAACCATCTTTGCGTATTTATTTTGACCTTCGTATAATTTTTATACAGAAACGGCTTTCAACTAATTGTAGAATAATATTTCTGTAACAATCATATGAAATTTTGTAATCATCAGCAAATTTTTTCTACCCCAAAAGATGGGTTCAGTGGAGCCCTTCGCTTCATTTTTTCGCGAAGACAGCCTTAAAAATGATGTACCCCTTTTCTCAAAAAAAGAAGAAGAAGAAAAGAAAAAAAACATTAGAAAAACAGTAGAATTAGTTACAAAAAGCATTTCTAAAAATCATGAATGAAAATAAAGCCAAAAAAGGCCAAAAATGAATTGAAGGCCAAATGAAAATTCTTAACGCCAACCGCTTTGAAGAAAGGCCAATATGGAAACCCTGGAATAACAGTATCAGAAATCTCACTACGGAGTTTAGTTAACTATCGCAGCGCCACCTACGCCGGACAGTAACTGTGAAGAGAACTACAAACCATAACACGTCGCCATATTGATTCCCATCAACCTGTGTGACATGCTTTGTTCCAGTCGCTGTGGCTCATCGCTCTTGCGAAAAGATTATCTTATATATTTTCCTTAATATTTTAGAATTACTATTTTGTCAGTAATTTATATTGTATATGTATTCTTTTCTGTGTGTATCTCCTTCTCTATGATCCATACAATCTATTCCGCGCACGTTGAAGACCATGATAACGGCGAATTACCAACATTGGGTACGGCGAGGGGCCTCAAAACAATTCTATGCGTGTGGCTATTGTCAAAGTCTGCCAATGGTGATAATCATGGACAAGTGAACGAAACCAACATGCCACGACCAGTCACACTGAGTTTATTAGAGAAAAAATTACTACTAAGGATAAAAAAGATAATTTTAGTTGAAAACTTGCATACTTTTTAAACGAAAACATTCATGCACTTAAAAATTGATGTCTATTTACCGTATTGAATACTTTCTAATTCTATTGAGTTTTTTTTAAAAATCTGCTCAGATTAACAAACTATGGTAGGAATATTGAAAGTATTTTACAGAATATATTTTTTTTCCCTTCACCTAATAATTAGTTAAGGCCATATTCACGAAATGTTTTAGTGCAAGGTTTTGCACTAATAATTGCTGATGACTCCAAAAATTCACGAGATTATTACACACATACTCTTCTGCAAATTGGTGAAATGTGCTTTTAAATAAGAATTTAATGAGGGAAAAGATAAATAAGTAGATTTTACTCTTTCTCTCTGAAAGCATAGGGGAACAAAAGAGTCACTGTGGTTTTTCAACGAAAACAATCTGACAGTAAGTCCTATAACTCTACAAGATTGTTCAGTGCTTAGATATACCATTTATTTTATATTTTTGCTTGTTCAGTACTTAGATATACCATTTATTTTATATTTTTGCTTGTTCAGTACTTAGATATACCATTTATTTTATATTTTTGCTTGTTCAGTACTTAGATATACCATTTATTTTATATTTTTGCTTGTTCAGTACTTAGATATACCATTTATTTTATATTTTTGCTTGTTTAGTACTTAGGTATAACATTTATTTTATATTTTTGCTTGTTCAGTACTTAGATATACCATTTATTTTATATTTTTGCTTGTTCAGCAAGGGAAATACCATTGCCAGGCGCAGCAACATATATAGAAAGCGACTTTTCATACAAATAAACTGAAATTAAAAGGAAGTGAATGCAAATCAGATTGATTCAAATCTAAGGACACCCCATTATAACAATATTATTTTTTCAATTATCAATAACAAATCTCAATTTTATTTTTAAACTGAAATTAAACATCTACTAAGTTTTGAATATAAATCAAGTCAATCACATGTTAATTCCTTTTTCTTCTATTAACAAAAACAACAAAAAGTTGAAAAAGAAACAGATCTGCTCTTTCATTATTATATTTATCAAAAACCTCGTTTAGAGATAAAATTTAAAATCTTCCAAAATACAATTGAAAAATTAAACCGTAAAATTATTTTGGTAAAACTGTCTTTGCCTCTTATACATATCTATTACACAATGTCATGAATGAATACGATTCGCATGCATCGTTTTTATTATTTTTTTCTAATCAGAGATCTCTTTATTCACCATGCTTTTAGAAAGCGTAAAATAGCTTTAATCTCTGCGCCCTCCTGCGGTCAAATTAAAAGACTTTCAGCAAAACATTTGATAAACACCAGCATTAAATTCAGGAATTATGTAGATATTTACCATTAAATAATGAAATCAAAAGGCTTCACTGCTAAAATGAGAAATTCATCATAACACTGAAGAAAAAATTCAAAATGAAAAATTTAGGGGGCGCGCAAATAATACCGAAGGAGTTAAGAGTAGAATCTACTGAGTATGTAGCGCCACCTATAAAGTAGTTATTTTAACTAAGAATTTCTAATCATTACTGGCTTTATATTTTGATTCGCAACATAATTTCTTTCATAAAAAATAAAGAAAGAAGTCAGAGCAAGGAAATATAAATATTTAAGCGAAAATTTATAAACTTAACTTAAATATATCTGCTACTAGTTTAATTATACAGAACAAAACAACTTTTATATATAAAAGGCCAACTAATTTCACTACACTCACTTTCAGAATTTCATTTCTAATTTTCATTCCCAATTCCAACTATCAAATGTGAAAAGCGACGATCTATCGAAAATACCGTTTAGAGATCACATTTAAAAAAATATCATTGATCTCTGCGCCCCCTGGCAGTTGTTTACTATATTCAATACCAAAAAATATCAAATACCAGTGATGAATACTACTGCCAAAAACATGTGATTCAATCATTGATTATTAAATGTGTATAAAGTGTTTCAAAAAAAAAATCATTCCTTGTTAATATACTTTTCTTAAGTTTCAGTTTTTAGTTCTATTTTCTGTCATCAGATGTCGCCCTGGAAGCCCATTTTGGTGCTTAGAAAGAAGATCTTCCTTTTTGTGGTCACGATTTTCCCCTATCGCAGTTTCACTGGTATTTCCTGCGATGGTGTGAGTCACCATTCTTGTTATGATATGCGTATTCGCTTGATTACAGCTCTTATCGATTACGGCTCTCGTATAAAGATAGAAAGTCGCAATAATCGTTCGAGACTAATATTCACAGGGAAGCTTAGTTAAGGAAAAAGAAAATGGAGGTCTTTCTAGGAGGGTGCCATTTTTTTTCTCTTGATCGAATTGGATCGGCAATTTTTCTAGTCCATCTCTTGATGTCAATTTTATTTTTATTTGTTTTTTAAGCAGCTTGAAACGAAGGCTGTTTGTTTTGTGATACTCTTGATTTAATAATTTTTGAACCCGGCACAAGCTAGGTACTCAGTTCTGGAGTATACGCCGGAGACACACTCTTCATCCTTGAAGCTTAGTAAACTGCGTTCGAAACGTAAAGTGATCGGATTTCAGATTCACTGCAAAAGGGATTCTAAATAGTGAACAGTGGTGATGTTGGCTTCCGAGCTTGATTGGAACATTTGTGGTTAACTTAATTGATCGGAAAATTTTTTAAGTGGTTTTCACTACAGGCGCCATCTATTGGCAATATATAGAACTAAAAACACAAAATTTTGCAGAAAGTGTAATAAAAGTAAGTGACCATTTTTTATTTAAATTTAAAAAAAAAAAACTTTTCTAAGAAGATACATTTACTAAGTATTTGAAAATTAAAAGTGTGATTGAAATCACACTTATTAAGAACAGATATTTAAAAATAGCAATAGCAAAAATATTTGTTATAAAAAATATCGTGGATTATGCATCCCTACCTGGCAGTCAGATAAAAAGACGAACAGCAAAGCATTTCATAAACACCAATATTAATTTTAAGAATTATTTAGTCTTTTATCATTAAATAATGCATTTAAAAGTCTTTGGGGATAAAATGATAAATCGTCATTACAATGAAGAGAAAAATTCAAAAAGAAAAGTTGAGGGGACTCGCATATAATGCCGGAAGGGCTAAGAGTAGAGTCTACTACAGTACAGAGCGCCACCTATAGAGGCTTAATTGAAGTAAAATTTTATGATTTATACTTGCTTTTTAATTTGATTCGTAAGACATTTCCTTTCATAAAAATTTATTAAAAACGAAATAAAACGAAATATAATTATTATAAACGAAGAATATTTTAATTAACTTAAATATATTTTTACCAGTTTAATAATACACCTCGAAATAACTTTTATATATAACTGCCCAGCCTATCGTTTTGGCAGCGCTGTCGCAAAGCGCTATGAACTGTGTTTAGACCGATTCATTTCGGCAATTTTATGGACCGTCAATTTTGGCGGCAATTCTCTTTACATTAACAAGCAGACGTGAACCTGTATCATCACTGATAACAATTGAAAAGACAAAAAAAAAAAAGTTGAATATTAACAGTATGGTGCTTTGTGCAGTGCTTTTTATATATAATAAAAATAGTTATAATTGATAAAGAAGTTATTTCTATGGAAATGTTTCAGAGACAAACTGAATATGCGATGCAAGTTCCTATAAGCAACATTTACATAATTCATTCTAGTGTCTGATGTCCTTTTAAATTGCTTTGCTTTTAAAAAATTCAGTTTTCTGAGACAATGTTATTGTGTAAGCCGTATCCATATTTGTTCTTTTCTCCCCACTCAGTAGACGAACTCTGTCAAATCTATTTAGGTGACTGTAGTATCATATTTTCCTCATAGTTTCTCCGAGTTATTACAGAATTCTGTTTGATACATCAGAATTATTATTGTACCTCCAGATATAATTTTAAATGGTTTATGTTATAACAATTGTTAGAAATTTAATAAGTAAAATGGGGAGCGAATTGTGATCGTATCTAGATTCAGTTAATAGCAGTCTTGAGAAGTGAACCTCGATTGCTCTCATAAAATTTCAAAATGAACCTTTTGTTAAACAAATCGGATCAAACTAAACAAAATTTCAGAAAAAATATGATGCATTAAGACCATCTTATACCAGGAGTCCATTAAAGACCCATAACTATTGAAAGCTTTTTTGCAATAATTATAAAAGTAACATAGCTAAGCACAATTTGAAGAGACCAACTGCAGCGCCTCTTAACGGCAATCTGAGGAGTTGACACAACTATTTCAAATGTTAGGATATTTCGCCGTCTGACATTTGTACTTCTGACTGAATTGATAAAATTTGGTGGAACTCGCTCAAACTTTTCGAAGGAAAAAAAAAAGTTATATTTTTGGATTGTTATTCCCATTGGCGTATGATATCCATAAATTAATAAAAATTAATTACGATATTAAAAAGCATAGCATTCTAGCATTCTGGTGAATTGAATATTTTTTAAAGAGTAATAATAAAAATTTTAGAAGCAGAATTTAGTTTAAAAATATGGTTAGTCCTATTTATTACGAAGATTAATCTTAAGTGTCCGAAGTATTTTGGATTCGTATCTTAACTGATTTTCGGCCATGTACTATGTTATGTCTTGGTAGCGGCGCCATCTTTGTCAAAAGTTATGAAAAGGAAAAATTCTGATCATATTATAAAATCATTGAAATAAAAGTTAGGTATTTCATTTGGCTTGCACTTTATGAAATTCTACAGAAGGAAACAACACACACAAAATCGTCATTATAAAACCAAATAGAAAATCTCAAAGAAATTATTTTTCAATTTTTCCTACCAGTTTTAAAATAATAGAATGGTTTTGAAAAAATATATATCCAACTAGCCACAACGTTGAGCAAGCGTTGTGGAAGTTTACTATCTGTTCATTGACCGTTCTTTTAACGGCAATATGCGAGACCGATAGATATCGGCAATTATAGACATAGTTCCAGCGCTTGAACCAGACTTCTATAACAAAGGAAGTAACAAAAAAAAAAAAAAAGCTGCCTTCAGCTGCAGTTTCTTACAGTATGGTAGCTGCCGCAACGCTTTTGCTGATTGCGATTGAAACCTCTAATTTCTGCAAATCTGTTTTCACTTTCTATTTTATTTATTTTCTTACAACGCGGCAAATCGGTTTATTCTCCGTTAAGAAAAATAAACGATGAGTTGCGAAATAATAAGAATATAATGCATTACTAATATAATAGCCCAGATCTCTTGGTAACACTCTGACGTCACCAACAATGAAACTCGAGCCATAGCACTGCGAGACGTTAAACAGCATTATTTCATTATTAGAGAACCTAAGTTTCAGTAATTTTAAATTTAAAAAAGTAATTGTCTTTCTAATTTCAAATTTAATAGTTCTAAAAGAGTGAAATAAAATTTGATACCCATTGATTTAAAATTTATCTCGCTATGATCAATTATTCCTGAAAAATTTTAAATTATATTTTAATCATATATTTCAAATTAATTTCCGTTTTCTTAAAGAGAAAGTAGTCAATTACGTCATTGATATATCAAGCGCGTGATATAGTTTGGACGCCACGATGCATCTAATTATTTAATGCAATCGTGATGACATAATTTGATAATATTTTTTGGCGACGTTTGACAAGCAGAGAAGTGCTTTGTTTTGATTAGAATTTTGAAAAAGAATTTCTTTGAAATTTTAACTTTTGACTTAAGCTTGACAAGCTGAGAATTTCATGGCTATTGAATTATAATAAAATTGTTAAACAACGAAAAATATTTCACACGGAATGTTGTTTTTACCAAGAGGTTTTTTGAATAATGAAATATGTAAATAAAAAAATATTTCCTGTCATAAAACATATGTTTATTTCATTTGTTTTCAATCAATGTTAAACATTTCTCTCGCATGTACATCTATTTAAACACGTCAAATTTGACGGGAAATCTGTCGAATGAAGAAGCAATCACCCTTCATGGTATGACGGGTGATCTTCTAGTTATTAACTAAAATGGAATTATATTGAATATAGAAACGGTTATTTAATGAAACACTTTTTCTCTCATTGTTTTCCCTTTTGGATGCAATTTTTAAAGTGTCGGGAACCATAACCAAATAACAGAGAACGAAAATGAGCGAAAAAGAACATATCAAGCGAGAAAAGGCCAGAGTTAGGTGGGAGGGAGGAAGAAAAGGAGCATCTCACTATTGGCCGTCAAAAAGGGACTGCAGATATTGCAGCCCGAGCCATCGCTAAACCAATGGCAACCAAAAACTTCGCCTCCCGAGGCGTCACTTAGCTGTATTTATTGATGTACAGTAGAGTTTCCCTACAACGAAGTCTCTCTACAGCGAATTTCTCCCTATACGTACGAAATTGCATGTAAGCAAAGAGCATATTAAACAAAACCATGGATAAAATTTACAGAGCATTAGCAGTTTTCTGTGAAAAGGGGTGAGCCGAAATCTCTTTTCGTCTTCATCAATTTCTGGTTGGTCCCCTAAATGTCCTCGTGACTGAATCTCCAGTGTAAAACGCGTCCGACACTCTATTGTATGTATAAAGTGCAAATTTCTCGCATTTGACGAAACGGTCTTTAATTTTTGCACACCAGTGTATAAAATACATTTGTTTAAAACCTCGACGTTTCTTTCATTACTCTCTGCTACATGGCGAAAACGATTTTTCGGAATAATTAACTTAATGTAAATGTCACAGTCGACCATGTTTTTTTGACGTCTAACGTCAAAAACTATCATGGTATCAATTTTAGTTTCACGTTCTCCGTTAGATGGCACAGCAATCTAAGAAAAATGTAATGTTAAATCAGTTGCCAATGTCTCCGAGAGCGAAACCTTTGTTCCCTTTCCCTTGACTCCACCTATCAGACGGAAATATTCTGTATTTACATATTCACTTTTTGCAAATTCAGTAACACGGAATATTTTCTGTTGTGAGGTAGCCTATTTTGTCAACTGTAAATTGGTGTCGTTTGAATGCGAATATTTGTTACCCATTAAAAAGTAATGTTTTGTCTTTCATTCGCAGTTTGCTGTGATATAGGAATCATTTAAAGTAGTAAGTAGAACAAGAAAAGTGAGCACAAAATCATGAGCTCATACTAAGACGAGCTCATGTTTTTGAGTTCATCTCAATAATATTAATAATGAAAAAATGCTTCATTCTAAGTATTGCATTGCACAATACTCAGAAGAGAAGAAATATGAATTCCATGCGTCTGCGCTAGGTAGCGCTGCAATCGCGTACGATGGAATTTACGAAGGCTAGTTATGTCGCTTTCTGAGATTATTGACGATAAAATTATAACTATTTCAGATTTATAGCATGTACCTTTGAAATCTGTATAAGGATGCAAAAATGCTTTGAGCAGATCATTTTTCGTATGCTATCAGATCAATTTTATATCCTGTAACTTTCACGGAGGGCGCTGCACGTAAGTGAGGTTCCGAGATGAAAATTATCTTTTCAGAGATACAAGCTGTATAATCAAACGCACAAGATACTAAAAGAAGACGGGGGGAGGGGATCCTTTTTGTCAATCCGAAGAATATTTGAATACTTTAAAAATGTTTCTTAATTAACCTCTCAGAACAAATATTGAAGGCTGTTTCATCGGAATTTAATAAATTCTGAATACAATTATTGCTAATTTAATTCACTGGATGTTCTTTAACCGTGATTTATACGAGAATTACCGATCTTGTGCATTTCACTACAATATAATCGCTATTTTGGAACAAGTGTAGCATCATCGACACACACACACAGAGAATAAATATAAATATTTAATGAAAACAGTTTTTAAAAACACACTTTTATTAGTGAACTAAAAAAGAAATTAATTTTATTTCCATTATTTTCTATTTTTTGGTATCAGCTAGTTGAATACCCAGTACAAAATTTACCCCCGACGGGTGGACACATCCTCCCGACTGGGAGGGGTACCTGGCCCATCTCTGCAAAAAAGCTTAAAAAATTAATTAGAAAATGTAGCTTAAAGAACGATAAATTGATTTAGTTCAGGAAATAGAATTAACATTCACGTCGTGTTAATTAATATTTCCTTCAAAATTTATTTTTCGCCATCGTGTCTTACACTTGGATATTCCATCGGGTGGTACGTTAATATGTTTTCATATTTTAGGATTGCACACGTCCTCGTAATAGGGACTCAAGTCGTCATACTTTACCTATCCATTACTATTACGTCTGTATTACTATTTCTACGTTTTTATACCTGCAATTAATTTGAGAGAAATAATACAAACAAAAAATTGAGCAGCAACTATGAAATTGATTTGAAGATAAATGCCAGATTTCTCCAGAAACAGCAGATATATTGATCAGAATGCCATTTGGCGAGCGGTAGGATAGAACTGAGGGACCTTGGGTTACGAGCGAAAATCCTAACCACTGACAAACTGAATTCTCATGTCGGAGGCGGATATTGGCTAATATATATCAGTAAGATGGCGCTAACTTTGATCGCGATCCACAGGGCAACCCCAACTGTTTGATATTATTCTGAATATCAAGGCTGCAGCATGTCTATGTGCATATTGCTGCCCAGATTGGTGGTGCGCAGGCACTTAGGACTTTGAGTGAAAATGGCCATAGACTTTGCGTGATGTGAAATGCGTCATCAGTATGAATTGGGAGGATGTGCGTTGCTGAGGAGCTGTCTGCTGTAACACTGGAGATGTAGCAGAAGTGGAATTGACTGATATTTGGTGCTAGCCATCTATTTATGGGACGGAAAAGTTGTGTTGCGAACGTGTTCTCTTTGTCCGTGAGTCACCACTTTATGGCGTAAGTGGATAAGAACTGAGAATCTTTGGGTTTATGAGCCAGAAAATCCTAAATCCACTAGACACAAAAAGGACCCCCCATGCAACCATGGCGGATATTGGCTTAATATACATCACAGTAGATGGCGTATAAGGGCAGCCATACCATCTCTCACTAATAATAAAAAGAGAACTGACTAATAATAATAAAACAGAGTCTGTGTGTGTGTTTGTTGACACAGCCTACAGAATAAAGATACAGTTGAACTGCAGAGCTACCAAATTTGGGTACAGGTATACTTGAGGGTAGAATGTGCGTCTCCTCAGAGGCATTTTTTAACTTTTTTATTCAAATTTTTCATTATTTAAAAATTACAAATTTTGAAGGCTTTCACCATATTTTCGAATAACTTCTGAAAAGAACTATTATATGAAAAAATGATTTTATAACACTCTTAAAGTAAACAATTATCTTCCAACTAATGCGATATTAGCATGAGCATTTTGGTGGGATAATTACTTCAACTTTACAACGTTCTAAACTGTCATTAACTGCAATCAAGGTCGCCAGGCTGAGACCGTTTCCTTCTGACCAAAGGTAGGAGGGAAGGCGTGGGGGGGGACGAGGGAGTGACGCCGCTAAAAGCGACACTTGTCAACAATGAAAGGGCAGCCATTGCTGGTCATTTGCGGTCGAGGAAAGGATTTAAAAAAGCTCATTCCTGCAATAACAGGAAAATATATGGCTGTTTAAATATAGAATGATTTTCTAATTGGCGTAAAACCTTTAATGATAAAGAGAAAGCGTGTGATATTTTAAATCATTACAATTGATTTAATTTCCGCCCAAATTTTTTTCACACTTTAAATAATGCAGAAATAATTATTCAAATATACTCATTTCTAAACAATATAATAAAATACACTGACTAAATGTTGATTTGAAAATGCAGATCAATATTTTTAAGAAGTTATCGTAATGTGCCTGTAATTACTGATTATGAGCTGCCTTGTTTTATATGAATAAGAAAGCAAGTCGATACAGAAAAGAAACGCGGGTCTACCGCTACGAAGTTAAAAATTACTACTAAGGAACCAGGAAATTATAAACTACCTATAAGAGGTCTACTAATTATATTCCCGGCGAAATAAGCTGTCGCCAAGGTCTAATAAAGCGTGCCTTGCAGCCCAAGGCAATGCAAATGTGGAGAGAAATACTTCTCTTAAATATGAATCTAATGATCTGATTTATGCAGCCAGTTGTCAGTGAGAATAACTGAAGCAAATTGATTTGTCATTATACCTTATGATATCAGAAGAAAGTAAAACTAACTTTAAAAAATGACAATGGGTACATTAGCCTGCATCTTTTTTTTATTATTCTGCGCTTATTTATTAGATTGCTTAATCTTTAATTGATTCTCTTTATTATCAAAATGGGCAAGACATTGCCTATCCTCTTTCTCTCTGTTTATATATTTACCCTATTATTATTGCCAATGCTAGCAATTATAGGCAACGGTAACATATTGCTCAAATTAGTAGGGTAAATCCCAAATATATTGCTTAAGTAAATTAAGGGCAACATAACATATTGCTTTGGCAATTATAGGAGCAACCTAACATAATATTAAGCTGCTTGCAATTAGAGAGTAACTCCAATATATTGCTTGGCAATTATAGAGCTAACCAATATATTGCTGGCAATTATAGGGCAATCTAATATTGTTTGGCAAATTAAGGGCAACTAACATATTGGGTGCGCACTCAAGCCCAGCGTCTGGATAAAGCAAAAAAAGCTCTCAGGATTGTCGCCGGAAAAAGGCAATTTCTTAGAGCCAGTGAATTGGCTAAACGTTGGTGACAATACTTTGGTAGAGGACAAGCAGCAAGTGTACGACTCATATAATTACTGGACTGAGCAATGATAGGTCCTCTTGGCTCTAACTCGACCAGATCGGCGTTTCTGTCATATTCTCTGTAAATTTGTGTCCCTCTTGAATGTTACTTGAAGCCATTAAAAAAGATGTAAGTGCAAGCATTTTATTTTTTTAATCTGTCAAGCAAGCTCAAATTGCCTTCTTCTATCGATTCCGCTGAGTAATGAAATTTTAATAATGAATCTTAATTTTACATTTGAAATCTTCCCAACTGTGTATGCTGGATAATATAATCTTCTTTTATTATTGGCGGATGCGCAGAATTTTAATTTATCCCTTTCTTGTTTTGTTTGATCTGCTGCTGAGGAACAAAGGCGTTTCGATGTCTGGAAGCGCTAAACAAGAATTCATTCTCGTATGTGAAAAGGTGATACATTAGAATTGTAAAAATTATCGACCTATTTCTATTTTAAGTCCTTGTCTAAGATTTTCGAAAAGTATAACTATAAAAAGCTTTACCTACCAAGTTAAAACCTAATTTCTACATCTCAACACGGGTTCAGGCCCAAAGCGTCGCTAGCAACTACTAATTTTTTTCTATTTCATGAGATAAATTATTTCCTCATTTAATCTGGCTCAAACTGATGTTATTTACAACGACTTTTCCAAGGCCTTTGACTATATCAGATTTTGCATTCTTTAAAAAAAGTCATATGGTATTAGTTTCGTAAAACCTGATTGATTTTCATTTTCTACTATGTAATCGAACACTTATTTTTTATTTTTAATAATGCTGTTTCTCATGAGTTTGCTGGGTACCTGGTGTCCTACAGGGTCGTAATCTTTTGGACTCCTCATTTTATTTATTCATTAATGACCTTACTTCTGTTTTAAGTAATTTTGAATGGGTCTTTTATTTGCTGACGACTTGAAATTGTTTAATTCAATTCGTTCCGGTTTAGATTCTTTCTTTTAAAAAGAGATCTTGATTGTCTTTTTAAGTGGTGCACAGACAACAGATTACACCTGAACATTGAAAACTGTAGTGTTCTTTGTTATACTCGAAAAGCCCAATCTTTGAATCATGTATATAAAATTAACAATCTTGTTTTATCACGCTCAAATACAGTAACGGATCTTGGTATCATCTTTGACACCAAACCTGATTTTTCCCAATACATTGATACTATGGTCTCTAAGACATATCGCTGGCCTGGAATTCTTAATTGCAGAACTAGAGAATTTTCCATTGAACTTGCCCTGAAGGCCTTGTACTGCGCTCATGTCCGATCCAATCTGGAATACTGCAGTATCGTCTGGGATCCAAATTACAGAAACAAAATTGAAATTATTGAGCGAGTACAAAACAACTTCTTGAGATATTTACGTTACAAAGAAATGGATTTTTCTTGCTGGATGTGTCTTCTTCACTTCTACGTAATATCTTTAATATGCCTAGTTTGTAGTTCCAGACGAGATGTTTCTTGCATTCTTTTCTTTTACAAAGTTATTAAAGGTTCAATCGATTGTAAAGATATACTGATCTCTATAGATTTCGTCGTGCCCGCCAGATTTTTAAGGAACCAAAGTTCCTTTCCAAATGCATATTCAAAATTTAATTATATTAACAGGTTCTCGTTATATAAATTTTATAAAATTTTTAACAAGTTCTCTGATGAACTTGACATTTTTAATATGTTTCTTGGTGCTTTTAAATAGAAATGTTTGCAGCTCTTAAATACATGATGTGTTTTATTTTGTCTTTTTACAACTTTTTAGATTTTTATGCGTTTTGATTGTCCGTGTTCTTATGTAATCGACCATTTTTTTAATGTTTTTTATAGGTTTTAATTTTTGTACTCTGTTTTGGCGCCATTTTACAATTTATTTTTACTTCAAGTGTGCATTTATGTCTTTAAACTTTTAAACTCCTGGTGTGTTTTTAGAGGATTCGGTGCTTGCGTGTTTTGACTTTTTAACCCTTGCCTATTGGAAATGGTCTAATTTAAAAAAAAAAAAAATACGACTTTTAGAATCATAGTGTGTTTTAATGTTTTTGTGATTATGTGTTTTCGCTTTTAACTATATATGCGTTTGCAAGATTTTTATGACTTCGCGTAGGGGAGAGTGGGGCACCTTGAACAGGTTTTAGATATTATTGCATGTGCATTCAAAGCTAATGTAAAATATGAAAAATTTTATGTTCTAAAAAAAACTTTATTATATCAGTAAATGAAAGTCAGAAATACAGTTAATTACTGCATCAAGAAAATAGAGAAAACTAACTTTTAAAATATTATTTGAAATGGATCAATGTGCCCCTTTAGGTGGGGTAGTTTGAACCTCCAGGAGGGGCAGGTTAAACCCATGTGAAATATCACTACAAACTAACAAAAGTGATAAATGCCTTTCCACTGACCACTTAGGATTGACATTGAACACTTTCACTGGACACTTAGGAACACATATACTGACAATTGTAATGATTAATGTCAACACTAAAATGCAACATCGATCGAACCCTCTTAGTGGAAGCAGTTATCGTTGGTTTCCGAAGGCACATCACAATGCTAATTCTGCTTATGTAACTTTTATCTTCTACGTCTGGTTTAAAAGATTTTCCAGTCAGTTTATATTGTCTATAAAAATCAACTTCATATATATCAACTTCGTCATCTTCTCTTGTTAGATTAATTATTTTTCCAACATAATAATGGGTTTTCTGTTTAGAATCCAAAATTTATTTATTCTTGAATAATTAATATAAAAGTCCCTTGTATCAATAAAAGCAAAGTTAATGACGAAAAAATAGTTTATTATTTTTTTATTCTAATTGAAACACTAGCCTACTCTTACACATTTAATAATGAAAAATTAATAACATTTTTAAACTTTGTGTAAGCATCATATTTATTTGAGCATTTTTTTTAATTTTTGGTTTGTTATTTAAATTAAAAATTTAAATTTATCTAAATTAAACTGACTTAAAATTTATTTTCTTTATATTTCAATTCATTATTATTGTTTTTATTTGATATTTAAATCAAATAGGCTATATATATGTCTGTCTTGAAATGTAAAATTCATAAATCGAATAAATAAATAAATATTATTATCTTCCATACATTAAACAAAACATAACTTTCCTAACGGGGCAGGTTGAACATAGGTTGTAACTGCCCCGTTTTTCGTGGTTCAATGTGCCCCATTCGCCGCCATTTTAAAATATTTACTTTCACACAGTTATGGTGCAACACTTACATTTAAAACTATGATACAAATCATCATCTGGGACATTACAATCTGTTCAGTAAAAGAAACTAATTAAAAGCACATTCATCAAAGTGAAAATAAACTGTTATTTTACCTGTAAAATTTTACTCTCATATGTGGATTTTAAACACAACCTTCTACAATGGCAGCAAACAAGGGAAATAAACAATGCTTTGCATGAATCATCTATTTAGTTCTAGTTGATAGTACTGTGGTAATATCTAGTGTGAGAAAATAAAAATAAAAGAATAAATGCCGATGGTTCAAGGTGCCCCACTCTCCCCTATTCTCTGTGTTCAACTTTTTATTTTCTAGCGCATTTTTTGTTTTGTTTTACTCGCTGTGGCTTTTGTTCTTTGTGCGTTTGTTGTTTATAGCACTCTGTAAATGGAGTTTTCTCTGTAGTGTGCTTTACTTTAAATAAATAAATATCCTCTGTGGGGCACCTTGTACTTCGAATGAAACGCCAAAAGTCGCGTTCCTACGGCCTGTCTTTCCAGGAGTTTCGTCCGCGGTTCGTGTTATTCCCCGTCGTCAGAACAGGAGGAATCGATGTGGCTCGTGGGCTTGTAAGTGCATCTGTTGCTTCCCGCGTTATGGCAGTAAATAACTCGCACGTCAAAGGAGGGGGAGTGGCCAGACGGCGTCGGTGCATCCGTTCACTCGAGCGCTGCCGAGAGATTTGCCAAGCCATGCTCCTTTGGAACGACGCGAGTGGTGGGAATTCCACCGACCACAGTTCACAAGTACGAACTTTGAGCGATTCGAGGTTTGCCAAGCCACGCGCTTTGGGAATAAGGCTAAATAAAGAGGCACTCTCTGTACTCGGATGAAGAACAACAAGTTCAGGAACTTTTGAACGTGGTAGTAGTTTAAGGTAAAAGGCTAAATGAAGAGGCACTCTCAGTACTCGGATGAAGAACAAGTTCAGGAACTTTTTGAACGTGGTAGTAGTTTAAGGTAACTGAAAGAAAGAGGGTTTGAAAGTTTCGTGACCCCAAAATTGTTCTGCGTGACCCCAGATTAAGATGTAAAGAGTAAAATTTCCCTTCTTTAAAGCTCCTCCGTCTTTTGCAAGAAGCGCAGTGAAGTGTTTTGTGACACTAGCGTACAGTGGCATTTGCGTACAACTCATTAGCGACTAATCAGTCATCAGTCGCTCATCGACAAGAGGAGTTAGATAGTGATTAGTGTAGATTTGCTGTCATTTATGAGATGAATATATGGTAAAATTTATAAGATTATGTACATGAGAAA
Organism: Araneus ventricosus; assembly: GCA_013235015.1. NCBI lineage: Eukaryota > Metazoa > Arthropoda > Arachnida > Araneae > Araneidae > Araneus > Araneus ventricosus. Next base: position 28,079 of record BGPR01011735.1, on the reverse strand, counting down.
AATATCATCTCCGTGATTTTTCTCATATATTTTTTTATATATAAGTTCATTGAATAACAAATAATATCTCTAAAAAGGCACATAATGTTGAAATTATCCAAATTGATCCAAATAGAGTTGGGTTGATACCAGGTTTTGCTGTATCGGGTACAAGTTGATACTGATACGCGCTTGTACCTGATGCTTTTACTTGATACTTTTGTATCTGATACAGCCGAGCCCTTCCTTTCATTACGGAACTGGGTAGGCAATCGGGTATTGAAACGAGATTTCTGTCTTGGCAATGCTAGCATGTGTTATGTGTGTGTTTTTTTAAACTACCCATATATCTTATTTCTTATCATTACCAGGAATAAAATTATTTCTAACGCATGTTTTTACCTTTTCTTGCAATGTTTATTATGGACCTCTATTTAACGAACATTTATTTTGCGAATTTCTCTATTTTGCGAACTTTTCCTTAGAACCAAGAACATTTTGCGAATTTCTTCGTAAAATAACCTCCAAATAGTGAAGTGCATTCTCTATTTAACGAACTTTTTCTTATGATCCAATATTTTTTTCCCCTATTTCTCAAAACATTCCAAACTTATTATTTCTTTCAACACATTTTATGGTGATCAATGACCTTGAAGCTGGAAAATGTCAAAGCGGAAGTGCTTGAGCATCAAAGAAAAAAAAAATTCTTCATGAGGTGTATAAAGGCGTGAAGAAAGAGGATATTGCTTTAAAATTTGGTATTCCTCCAAACAGCTTATCAACCACAATAAAAAAAAAATCGTGATAAGATACAAAATTATGATCCATCGAGTTCTTGTTCAAAACGTTTAAAAGCATGTGTCTATGAAGATGTGGATGAGGCAGTTTTTAAGTGGACAGTGTGAAAAATAAAAATAATACAGCAATGAATTGCGATGAAGACGAAGATGATGAAGATGGAAATGATCATGATGCAGAAATTAACAAACCCTCGTATGATGAAATGCTAAAATTCATTAATTTTAATATAAAATTATTTTCTGTAAATTGAAAATACAGTGTATTCCCGGACAATGTTTTGTTTTATTCTTGTTTTCCTTGGAGATTTCTTTTTGATGGGTAAGATATATAAAACAAATAGATATTAATTTACAAAATAAAGGTGTGATTAATTACTTTTTTTAATAATATTTAGTGTTTATGAATTCAAAATCTGTTTTGTGTAGTTTAAAGTATTTTAATATGTGAATCTCTATTTAACGAATTTTCCATATAACGAACTTTTTCTCGGGATTTAGCGACTTCGTTAAATAGAGGCCCGACTGTATATAAGACTGATGGGATCTTCTATGATTAAATAAATATGTTTTGCTTTAAGCATTTCTTTATTAGAAACAAATAAGTAACTCAACAGCAGAATTATTATTAGTAAAATAAATTGAACATAAAAATTAAATATTGAACATGAATAGAATTTTCAGAATATAACGATTTAAAAAATATAATTAAAGAGAAAATATTTATATATTTAAAAATATAAATACGATGAAATACTTAAAAACAAAATGAAAATGAAACTGTTTCTGTCAGTCTTTTAAGTTTTAGGAAAGTCTTTACTTTTTAAAAATGCTTCAAGAAATAATTTACAAAATTAAAATTAGCAACTAAAGCTAAAGGTAACGAGCAATTTTGGAAGAGATGGAGATAATAATTTTTAAAACTAAACGTCTATTAATATAGAGAGTTTAATATGAACAACTTAAAACAAAAAAACCCCATGAAATTTCTCTTTAATTAAGAAAAGAGGGAAGCAGGTATATTAAAAAAAGTATAACATTGAGAACATACAACAACAAAAGAGTTAAAGAGAGGGCTAAAAATAATTCAATAATTACATTTTTAAAAAACTAATTTTTTTTTACTTTATCAGAAGATAATCTTGGTTTTTTCTCATTTAAGATCAGTACCACTATCGAAAAAATGAGTTGTCATGGAACGGATGTCACAATCATGCAAAAATGTTTTCTGACTAATTTTTTTTAATACAGAAAATTGTACCTCTCTCCTCTCCACTATTTTAATCGTTCTTTAATAAGGAAATGCCTACCTACTTCGGGGATCATTCTCGATCGAGATGTTCCTACACGCGTGTATGATGGTGAAATCCTATCGTATCTTTTCCACAAAATTAATTTATTACATATCCATCCCACACATACCAATCACAGCTCGGGAATCCCGCCTTCCGATACACTTAACTATTTGTTTCTCTCCTTTCCACCCCCACCCGTCATGACTTCAAAACCAAGGCCAAATGCACTTCATCATCATACTTCTACCAAAAACGGGAAGCTATCCCTAACCCGGAACTGTATCTGATATTTTGTATCATATGATACTTGTATCACGTTGATACTTCGTATCAGCCGACCGAAAATAAACGCTACGGAAGCGATTACTGATCGTTATCAATCGGGTCCGAGAACTGATACCGAGTACCTGATACTTTTGCTCTGTATTATTTAGGTGTATCTAATACTTTTGCGTACCTGTTATAAAGTATCAAGTTGATACAGTATCACCCAACCCTAGATCCAAATGATCAATTTTATTCATGAATATTCCAAATTACACCAATCTCACGATTTATATTATTGTAACCTCTCTCAAAACTTGTTTTTATCAGTCTCATGACTGATGTCAAAAGATCCTTGATTGGTAGTTAAATACTTGTACTCATATCCCATTGTACGTAAGTACCATACAGTCCAGTGAAGAAGCGTGTCGCGTGAAGAATTGACACGAGTCTACACTTGTTTCATTTTATTAAGCCTGTGTACTAGTCTTGACTTTAATAAAACATTAAACAAATACAGTATTGAGAATCAACAATGCTTTCTTTGAAGTTTCATGTTTTAAAATTATTTTGAAATAATTACAGAGTACAAAATTGAAATGTCGTGTTTTGAAACATGTTGCAAAATAGAGGATAAAGGAAGTGTGATTTCAAATCAAAATACTTATTTTAACTCAAGTCCATTCAATAACATAAGTATTAAAAGAATATAATAGCAATTCGGTTATAAAACTGCCTATTTTAAATTAATGGATTACTAATTTCACAGACCGTTTTTTTCTGTAGCTCTAAAACCATGCCACGACTGTTAGTATTAAGTCATTCAGTTATGATAACTGTTATGAATCTGAATTCAATATTTGACATGATTCTTCCTTCCTTGAAAGTTTCTACCATCTAGTTCAATCGTAATAAATGTTCTTTATCTCGAGTTCCATCGTTTTAGAGTTGAGTTGACAAAGAGTTCTTCAACGCAACACATTAGATGGTTTCAGTTATCTCTGTTTCTTGGATTCATCATGAATGGTATAATGGGCTGTCGTACCCAAATAGCTCAAAGATATTGCACAACATTGTAATATTTTGATTAATATTGTACAATATTGTACAAAAATATTGTACAATATTGTATAATAATATTGTACAATATCGTACAAAAATATTGTACAATATTGCATAATATTGTAAAATATCATATAATATATAACATATCATATATAACATCGAACAATATTGTACAACATCATGCAAAATGTTGTGCTGCCTGGGTACACAACACCGGGATCTTCCCTGGCCGATCTCGACTTCAACATTTGACGAAGTGTTTCGTTCCTTGGAAGCTTCTGCCATTTAAGTCTCTTTAACTCGAGGTCCAGGGTTAAGTCGATAAAGAGTTTCAGCTGATTTGTTCCTTGGATTCGTTCCGAATGCTACAGCGGGCTGTCCTGCACAGCTCCGGGATCCTGCATGATCTTTATCCTCTCCTGCACGGCCCTGCCCAGCTTCCTCCTGGGGCCCAGCGGCATCCCGAGGGCCTTGAGGTCTTCCTCGGACAGCAGGGACAGGGCCTCCAGGTCGATCTGCTCCGACTGGAAGAGGGGCAGGTACTCGCTGAGGCCCACGGCGGCCAGCAGCAGGGACAGCGGCTCTTCCGCGCCCTCGTCCTCGTCGTTGGACAGGTCCTCGTCCTCTTCGCTGCCCTCGTCCTCCTCTTCGTCGTATTCGTCCTCCCACGTGATGTGTCGCCTCACCAGACTGCTGGCGCTCCCGATGCTGTCGTTGATGGTGCCATTGGCGTTCCTGCAGTGGAGGTCAGTGATCAAGTTGCGGTTACCGTCCCTGCCGGGGTGGTTGTCCATCGCGGTCAGGTGGAGGACGGAGTTCCTGAAGGAGACGGTCCCGAAACCGGGTCTGTCGAAAATGCTGACGTGGCCGTCGTGAATCTCGTCGCCTATCCCCGAGTCGGCTGTCTGCAGGACATCGCTGTTGGCGTCGTCGCTGGACTGGGTGTCGGACCCGGGTCTGTCCGGCGAGGAGGTGCGGTCGTCGTTCTCCTTCGTCGAGTCGGATCGCGTGTTCCGCGTCAGCAGGGACTGGGAGTCCACCGGCCTGATGTCCGGGTCGCTGTCTCTCCTCAGGATGTCCCCCGGCCTGAAGACGACGCTCTTCTTGCGCCGGTCCGTGGAGGCGGCTCGCTGCGGGACGCCCTCCCGTCGCTCTCCGGAGTTGACTATGTCGGAGAATTTCGGGGCGTTGATGAACCTGAAACAGAAGAGACACGACTTAGATAGTGCATTGAAACCTGTATGCAACGATACCGCCTATAACAATAAACCTGTCTATAATGACATTTTCTTCGGTGCCGGCTGAATTCCTGGAGGCAGCAAGAACAATTACAGGTCCAGTGTAATTTTAGATAAGTTTCGAGAGCTTGTTTCTCAGGATTGAATCTCAAGGCCTTGGTCCACTTTAAATCTGTTATTTTAAATACATCTGATCATCTGCGACAGCTTACTTCTCAGAACTGAATCTCAAGGACTTGGTCCCCATTAACTCTGTTCTTTCAAAAGCATCTGATCACCTGCGAGAGCTTATTTCTCAGGATTGAATCTCAAGGACTTGGTCCACATTAACTGTGTTTTTTTAAATGCATCTGATCACCTGCGAGAGATTACTTCTCAGAATTGAATCTCAAGAACTTGGTCCACTTTAACCCGATTTCCCTTGAACGCTCACCACGCGCCTTTCTAAAAATGCGTTTTTATGGCGAGACCGGATTGGCGATTATGAGAAGATCACTGCACTTAAGAAGTTGTCCTGAACGGACACACGAATGAGTTGGGACCCATGGGGTTCATAAGTCCTAGGAAGTATTTGGGTCTTGACTTTGTATTACAGTTCTTATTCCTAATTATAATCTACTTTTTATTTCTGTCTCTCCGCGATGAGATCTCTTCCCGCCAAGTTGTCTGGGTGATGGCGGTTGCTATAGAAACCGGTTATGTTAGGGAAGATCTATTTCAAATAAGAGGACGGAAGTCTGGGTTTGATTCCTTTCATGGCGCCAGTTTGGCGGCAGAAAAATAGCTATTGACTGTGTAACCAATTTGGTACTAAGCACAACAATGTAGAAAACTTGAATGAATTTCTACCTGCTCAAAATACGGTAACTTGTTTCGGTAGCAACCTACACCATCCAGACAATTGGCGGGAAGAGGAAAGACAGGAAGTAGGACCAACTCTTGATTGTTTTTATGTGTTTTATTCCCTGCAGAGGGATCTTTTAAATTATTTTAACTTTTAATATCCGGTGTAGTGTATTGTATAATTGTGTATCACTGTGTATTTTTCTTGGAATTGTGTTTTGTTTTAATGCTCTGATTTACGTGAATTTTAGCATTTGAACAGTTTTCGCTCTTGAGGAAGTTAAATTTTTGGGGTTTTAATTGATTTGTTAATGATTGTGACATTATTGGTTTTATCTGCTTCTGATTTGGACTGCTCTCTCCCCACCGTCCCACGTTCCACCTCACAAATTTTAGGGTAGGCATGGTCGGTGTGGGTCTCTACCTATCCCTATCTCTGCTTGGCAAAAGAACAGAAAAATCCTCAAAATTCGCCTGTTGCAACAAATGGAAGGTTCAGAAAATACTAAGTCCAAGAAAACGGGTCTCAAAGTTGATGAGCTGCATTCAAAATGACAGTAGACTTCTAATTGTCTTTCCTGTCTGGTGGAAACAAATTGAACGGGTGACTAGGAAAAGGATAACATTCCAGTCGCATACTTTTGGAATCTTACCCTTTTGCCAATACCCCGTTCAATTGATTTGTGGGCTAGAATCACTATTGCACAGAAAATATAGCATTTCTACACTACCATGACTGTGCGAGTGCAAGATGGGCAAAACGTGAACATGGTCCACTTCAAATATAGCATTCCCAAGCTACCAGGTGTGTATTAGTGCATGATGGGCAAAGCGTGGACATGGCCTCCTTCAAATATAGCATTTCCACGCTACCATGACTGTGTGAGTGCAAGATGGGCAAAACGTGGACCTGATCCTTTTCAAATATAGCATCTCTACACTATTATGGTTATGTTAGTACAAGGTGGGCAAAACGTAGACCTGGTCCACTTGAACTCTGAACCCTCAAAATATTTGTGTTTGACACCCTCCTACATCACAGTCAAAGGTGTGCGTCACCTACCTGTTCTCCTTCCTGGCAGCGGTCCTCTCCCTCTCCTCCTTCTCCGCCCTCTTGGCGGCCTTCGTCTGCAGCTTCCGGTACTGCTTGACCCTCTTCTCGGCGTCGTAGACGCTCTTCTCCTTCAGCCTCTGGACCAGCTTCTTGTTGACGAGGGCGTGCTTGGACTGAGCCTGGTCCAGCAGGCGCAGGACGTCGTGCTTCTGGTTGAGGACGGCGACGTCCTTGGCCGTGTGGAAGTCGTTGTCCAGCGCCCACAGGTTGACGCCGAAGTTGACGAGGAAGGAGACGCAGTCGGTGTGTCCGTTGCCCGCCGCGCAGTGCAGGGAGGTGTTGCCGTAGTGGTCGCACTTGTCCGGGTCGCCCCTGCAAGAGAGGAGACACGACTCTTTATTCTACAAGTCACCATGAGGTAGCATGATCGTTTTTTTATTGTTTGTTGAAATTTGACCTTCCCTTTTTACATATCACTCTTTTCTAGAGAACATATTTAACCAGTGCGTGTTGCTTTTGTATTTGCATATATTTGGATGCCTTTTTTCTCTTTTGCTACTTGCGTTAGTTAGTTTTTTGTATTTGTATAATTGGATTCTGTTTTTCTCTTTTGCTACTTGCGTTAGTTAGTTTTTGTATTTGTATATTTGGATTCTGTTTTTCTCTTTTGGTACCTTTGCTAGAGAACACTTCGTATGTCAAATTTAAACTGATAGCTTTAAATTCTTCCATTCCCCTCCGTGAATGGTGCAATTTATAGGGAAAAAAGAAAATGTCGTGCAATGCTAGTTCAGCAACAACTTTACTGTTGCCTTTTCCAGATTTCGAATGCTTCAAAAACAATCCCACCCGTTTAAATCTTTCATCAAATAATTTCTAAATTTTCCTTCTTATTTTTCTCATAGATATTTAAAACAAGAAATATAATTTTTTTTAAAAAAAAAAAGTCAATTCCTACTTTAATAATTAATAGTTTAATAGTTTTCGGGATATAATGAAAAACGTACTGCGCATGCGCAAAGATATGGTTAAAATATGGAGGTGCTTCGATGTTCCCATGGGCCAACCATATACCCAAGAACCAAGTCTGTGATGTTAATAGTTTTCGAGATATAACGAAAAATATACTGCGCATGCGCAAAGATATGGTTAAAATATGGGGGGTGCTTCGATGATCCCATGGGCCATCCATATATCCAAGAACCAAGTCTGTAATGCTAATAGTTTTCGAGATATAATGAAATACGTGCTGCGCATGCGTCATGCAAAATATAAAATGAGAGACACACAAGAAAGTCTAGTTCTGAGCTGTGTTTAAAGTTTCAAGTCTCCAGCTCATCGGGAAGTTAGTTTAAAATCGATTGAAAAATATAGGGAGAGTGTGAACTAATAGTAGGAATTGAAAAAAGATCCACCCTATGTCTCCCCATTCCCACTCCCACCCCTCCCAAACTGACCAATAGCGATCTCCTCTCTAGGAACGGGGATGTGATGTGGCGCAGTGGTAGCATATTCGCGAAAGAAGTTTAGTTCACTGGAACCGAATCTCGACAGTGGCATAGAGCCAGAGACGGGTGCCCTGATAATTGGAAGCGAAATCCGCTTTCACCTCATCTCACTTCGGAATCTAGTATCGTTTGTTCTGTGGACATGGACCTCGACCCTCAGCCTCGAGTGGAGGGTTTTGGCTTCGATACTAGGTTCCAAGGCAGATCCACCGTGAATACGGGATGTAAATCTACCGATGGCCCTTTTAAGAGCCCTGGCCAGAGATCAAACATTTTGCGATTCAGACACGAATCTTTATTCTAAGATCTTCTCTGTAACCGTCATACAGGGTTGTCAAAATACTTAGTGACGTTATTATAGATTCTTTTACAATACACTTGTAAAATACATCTCAAAGCGAAACAGAATTTCGACAGAATGTAGAACAAGGGATGCACTCGGAGGAAAACAGAAACACCTCAAATGAACTATTTCCTTCAGTAATAAAAATACAGTAGAGTCTCCCTACAGCGAATTTCTCCCTATAACGAAATTTTTAATCGGAATGTTGAATAACATTCAAAATATTCTCCATATAACGAAGTGGTTGTCTCCCTATAACGAATTTTTTTCAGAGGTTTATCTTTTCGCTTTTTGTCATTTTTGAAGAAAGTTGCTAATTTCTGTGCAACCAATTCGCTAACACGTGCCTGTTTCTGGAACCACTCGCATTGTTCATTCCAGCGATAACACGTAACAATAGAGTGCTATGTGAAGGGTAATGCAGTTGTGGGGACCTGGGTTTCTACAGAGGGAGCAACATTTCTACGGGTCAAAATTCCAAGAATCGGGGTGGAAACAGCAAATGGACGTGACAATACGCATTTTACGTTTATCCGTACTAGTACATATTATTCTCTGAATTGGTGAATTGTCTTCACTTTTGAGCATTTTATTTATGCAATAAAAATTAGTATAATTTTAACAAGTTTATAATAAATATTACTTTAATTTTAATTGAAAGTCATAATTAAGTATTTTTGAACTTATCGCATATACTAAATGGTCTGTTACATTTACTTAAATAACCGCAAAAATCTCTAATCTCCGTATAACGAAATTTTCTCTAGAGCGAATTTTTCAACTGGAACCAAGCGATTTCGTTATAGGGAGATTCCCCTGTATCTGCAGAAGTCGCCTTAGATAACAACGCAGCGCCGCTTTTCGCAAAAATGATTCTGTTAAAATAATTTTGGTAGAGGAAGGAAGGGAAATGTTTTCAGCTGAAGAACTTTTCGAAATTACATGTAGGATCCCATCACAGGACCAAGGGTTAGGAAAGGAATTTTCTAACCTTCTGCAAACGTTTCCACTGGTAAACAGGTTAATTACATAGCTTATCTTTTTAGACCTAAAAATTTTGAACGCCCACGAAAAGACTACCCTCGCATGATGCAGCTGCTGATGGTAAACAGAAGGGATTTAAGCCAGATAACCTAGAGTGGATGCCCTTCGCAAGGCGAATCCCTGCTCCCAGTAGTACAAAAATATTGTACGATATTGAACAATATTTGCAATATTGTGCAATATTGAACAATATTCGCAATATTGTACGATATTGAACAATATTCGCAATATTGTGCGATATTGAACTATATTCGCAATATTGTTCGATATTGAACAATATTCGCAATATTGTACGATATTGAACAATATTCGCTATATTGTACGATATTGAACAATATTCTCAATATTGTACGATATTGAACAATATACGCAATAATTTACGATATTGAACAATATTCGCAATATTGTACGATATAGAACAACATTCACAATACTGTACGATATTGAACAACATTCGCAATATTGTACGATATTGAACAATATTCTCAATATTGTACGATATTGAACAATATTCGCAATATTGTACGAATATTGCGATATTGAACAATATTCGCAACATTGTACGAATATTGCGATATTGAACAATATTCGCAATATTGTACGATATTGAACAATATTCGCAATATTGTACGATATTGAACTATATTCGCAATATTGTACGATATTGAACAACATTCGCAATATTGTAGTTTAGGGGAGACCACTCCCGCTGGTTATTATTATTATTACTAGAAAAACACCCGTCATGGTATGACGGGTGCAAATTGCCCCTTCATTCGAGAGATTTCCCGTCAAATTTGACGTGTTTAAATAGATAAATATGCGAGAGAAATGTTTAACATTGATTGAAAACAAATGAAATAAACATATGTTTCATGACAGGAAATATTTTTTTTATTTACATATTTCTTCATTCAAACTATATCACGCGCATGATATACCACTGACGTAATTTACTACTTGCTATTGAAAAACGAAAATTAATTTGAAATATATGATTATTATAATTTAAACTTTCTCGGGAACTATGGATCATGGCGAGATAAATTTCCTATCAATCGACAGAAAATTTAATTTCACTATTTTAGAGCTATTAAATTTGAAATTAGAACGACAATTACTCTTTTAAATTTAAAATGACTGAAAGTTAGGTTCTCTAACAATGAAATAATGCTGTTTAACGTCTCGCAGTGCTATGGCGCGAGTTTTATTATTGGTGACGTCAGAGCGTTACCGAGAGACAAATCTGGGCTATTATATTAGTAATAAAACAACTACCTATTTAAAACTCAATTAAAGGAAAAGATTTTTGAACTAAGCATAATAATTATGGCTGACATCAGAGTTTTGTCCGTACTGTAATGATTCTAGACATAATAAATTTCCGGGAATTATTTAATTTTTGGTTAATTTCTCAAATAAAGGAAGGTTAATTAATAAATCGATTCATCTTCATGCTCCACGACACTACAGCCGTTCGTGGCAAAAATTCGCGAAAGCCTCCCTTTTACACAGGTGACATATGGACTCGGCAGCCGTTCCACTTGATCCCCCCCCGAGAAAGTGACCCCGTCTCGTGTCACAGGTGGCGGTGACCGTGACCGGGGAGGGCGGAGCGATGGTCCGTCGCATCGAAAGTCCGCATTTCTAATGGACTCGGCGATGCGTGCGCAGGAAGTCGGATTTCAATTAGTCGGGGAACTTTGTTTATTTCGGAATCGGATCGGCGTGTGGTGGTAGGTCATTTCCACCACCGGATTCTTTCGACGCTCACTTGACCCCGGAGAGGCAGCGGCTTGGCAGTTAGCTCTCCAACTCCCACTGCAATTAAATGCTTTTTTTATTTCAGTTTATCGTAATATTTGTTACTTAATGGCTGCTTGTTAGGGATGGGAAACACCTGCCGGTTTAAGGGGTCGTACGACTCTTAAACCTCGAAAAAATGGGGGAAAACTGTCAAATTCGATACATTATATCTCTGAAACAATGCAGTTCGCAAACTCACTTTCTTTTTCTAGAAAAGTATCTGTTCCTTCTCTTACAGTACACATATTTTCATACCTTCACATTGGTATGTATTTATTTGAGAGAGTGATAAATATGGGTATAATTTTTGGAGAAAAAATGAGATAGTCACCTTGACCGCATGATTACGGATTAAATATTGTCTTAACACAATATGGTTGGGTATCTAAGTAATCCAAACAGTCTGTTTAAGAAACTGAACAACAATTTATTAACATTTAAATTTAATTTCTATTTTATATACCAATTTAAAATCAAGTTGTTAAAAATAGTTAAAATTTAACGTTTTCTAACCCCCACAGAAAACGTCTTTGGAGAAATATGCACAAAAATGTGGTTCAGTTTGTCGAACATTGAAAAATACATATTCGGTAAAAATGTTATGAAAAAATATTCAATAGTTCTCGAGATATCGTGTGCACAATATGAAAAGAAAACACATTTCGAAATATAGCGCTTTAAAGATATGGCCATATTCAATTTTTACGTTGAAGAGTTATACATTTTACATCATAACTTTCATAATCATGGGAAATTTTGGGATTGTTTTAAATTGTTCAGAAAGACAGGGGAATAATATATATATATATATATATATATTTCATAAAATCGAAAATTTTCAAGGTTTAACAGTCGTATGTCCCCTTAAAACGAAAACCGAAAACAAAGCAAAAACGGGTCGGAAGATAGGCTCGATTTTAGGTTCGACTAGACTAAAATTGACCAAGTTATAAAGCTTTCAATTTCATCCTCTTAGGCCAATCAACGACAACCGCTTTATCGAGGCGTCTGTTGGTTGGCGGATGACTGAAAGAGTCTTTATGAACAGATAAATATTGGCCAAATGGATTAATTTTCTGCAAAATCAGTACTAATAAAAAATTTTGTCCGCAAACGGCGTCTGTTTTTTGTAGCCAAAAAATATTTATCTCGAGTCGGAAGTTCTGTGGTGTCCGAAAGATTAGTATCTACGTTGAATGATGTCGTTTCCGCTGAGAGGTGTCGGCTCACGGATCGACACATTGCCGAAAGAGTCTTTATGAGCAGATTAGATGATAAATAGTGGCCAATGAATTCATTTCTTGCGAAAACAATGTTAATAAAAATTTTTGTCCATAATACTTACTTATTGCAATAATTACTCAGTTATTATTATTACATATTGTATTAATTATTAATTACTTATTTATAATCATTACTTATTACATTAATTAATTATTGTATTAATACTTACTTATTGCAATAATTACTCAGTTATTATTATTACATATTGTATTAATTATTATTTATTTATTTATAATCATTACTTATTACATTAATTAATTATTGTATTAATACTTACTTATTGCATATTACTACTAATAATAAAAAATATTTTTTCAAAAACCTGTTATTTTGGGAGGTTAAACCGGAGGTAAAAAGAACCGGTTTAACCGAAAACCGGTTTTTTGCAATAACCGTCATCTCTACTGCTGGTATAGATATTTTATTAAAATCAATTAAAAAAATATGTGATTTCGGAAGAGCTCCGAAACTTGCTTTGCCTAAGGAGCTCTAGAGGGTTTAATCCTGGCCTGACCCTGACGAAATCCAGAAGACAAAAGAAGACATTTTTGTGTCTATAGTGCTTTTTTAGTTGGGGAAAGTGTGGTAAAACCGGGTATCTAAGGCTCGAAAACCTATTGGAGCTAAAATATTCGACAGAGAGCTTGTCAAATGTTATCAAAATATTCATTGTTTATCGGAGTGCAATATATCTTTCCAGAAAAGTCGCAGTTTCATTACTTTTTTTATCAATGACTTTTATATGAAAAAAGTCAAACTACCCACACGTTAACGTTATGGGAAATTAGGAAAACTCGATTTTCAGAGGAAAAGTTGCAATAATTTTTATTTCATATGACAATTTAAGGATATTAGTTACAAAAATCCCTGTAAAGCCGTTGTCTTCTTCCTCCGCGCCACTGCAGCTTTCGTGGGCACAGCTAAGACAGTTTTTACATTAGATTAACCCTTATTTTTTATTTAAATTATAAAATACATCGTTAAAATATGAGCAATCAACGTCTGATGTGTTTTTACCGTCTTCATCGGAGGAATCATCAATACTGACTGTCCCGGTCTTACGCCACTTGGAGCACCCGGTTTTACCCCGAGTGCAGAGGTTGTAGAAAACGAAATGGAACCGCGCAATTATTGGAGTAAATCCTTATTGTTTTATAGGGTATGAATCCTTAGTAAACGTATAAACAGCTAGACTAAATATAATTTTTATAACTGTAATGATTTATAAGTAAGGACAGTTTTAAATCAAACGAACATTAGAGAGCTGACGTCTTAAAACAAATAAACCTTCACAGAAGCAGTAAATTCAACAGCTACAACACGCCACTATGACTGTTCTTTCTTCTTGCCTAGCAGAGTGTCATTCAGCATCTGTCTGCTAGATAGGTAAAGTAATAACGCCAGAATCAAGTTTGAGAGAGAGAGAGAGATAGTTTACCCTACTCTCCCCTACTCATATTTTGGTAATAACAAGCAATATTTAAATAACTTTTTTCACGATCTCCAAATTTAAAATTTATTAATAGAAGAGCGTAACTTTCCAAATTGTATACCTCCAGTCAACTGTGAGCGATGCAGCCTGAGCGAAGAGTATACTGTCAGTCACCGGTGACTGACGCCGTTCGAACGGAAAGTGTAATGTTGTCAGTCACCGGTGACTGACTTGACGAGAAAACACGCATGAAAAACTGTCTGCAAATATGGTGCTGTCTTGTTTGTTATTATTGTGCGTGAAGAAAACCACAGATAGAAGAAGGACGTATTAATCCATACTTAATTTATTTTGTAACAAATCATGGCCCCTTCCCATAATATTTTTTTATGTTTAACATTTTAACCCTATTACTGCGGGTGTGGTTTAAAAACCACATACTTAAATTATAGTCAGACGCGGGTGTGGTTTATAAATCACTTTTTGCAGCTATGGCTTATGCACCACTAAGTTCTACAAATATTTTTATATATTAATAAAATAAAATAAATATTTTCTCTCATCATTTATTTTACCTCTGAATTAATAAAATATTTTTAAAATAAAATAACATTTCAAATCTTAGCTTTAGTTACAAAATTCAAACTTAGTTATACATATATTTTTGATTCGCCCCTGTATCACAATACATACATGACATATTATTTCTCTTCTCTCTCTTTTTTTTTGAGTTTAGAACGACCGGCTGTACTAAAAGTACTCGCAGTTAAATGGTTAAACAGTCCAAATCGTCCTTGCGGAGGATTTGGGGATACTAAACATTTTATTTTTCCTTGTTGTTTCACTAAAATTTTCATTTGGCCCTTCCCGCCGAAGAACATAAATTATTAGGTTTGAATCTTTGGCAAGACATGCTTTGCTTTTGAAAAGACTTTTTTATTTATTCGAAACCCGGATTATCCGAAATACCTCTGAAATCTCAAATCCAAATTGACTTTTTTGCAACGATATCCCTACTGTTGCAAAAGTCCTACTGTGGATGTATGGTGTAAACAGTCCAACACGCAGGTTAATGGAGAATGAAGGTTTATTCTCAAATATGCAGGAAAACACGTAGCACAGATACAGGAAACAACAGTTCTTGCACAGATTACCAATGTAAACAGACAACAATTCACAGGTGATAACAGTTCAGCACTTTGTTATCTAACAACACAGACAGTCAGCAAATAACTAGTAACGACAATAACTGCACTTTCAATAGCGCTCAGCTCACCAGCTTCCTAGCTCGCACTGCGGACGAAGCTCTCAAGTCGTTCGCGCTCCAAGACGATCCCAGTCGATCAACACCCCTCCGTCATCCAAGCGCTCTCCTTATATAGTTTCCCCCGGGCAGGCCGTGACGTCATATGGAATTATCTAGTACATTCAAGCGTATCTTCTATCCTAATGGAAATATCGAGAAGATTCCAGTACCTTTGATATCCCATATTACGTCGCTAAATTTGTCACCAAATTTGTCCTAAAGTCGCCAAGATTATCGCCAAATTTGTCCCCAATTCGCCAAGATGGTAGCCAAATTTGTCATTAAGTCTCCAAATTTGTCCCCAAGTCGCCAAGATGGTCGCCAATTTTGTCGCTAAGTCGCCAAGATGGGTGCCAAATTTGTCGCCAAGATGGTCGCCAAGGTCGGGGAACCAGACGTGGCTGCTCTATTCATCCCATACTTACCCCTGTCAAATTCTCTTCCCAACCATAAGACTCACAGTGCTGGGAAGCGACTTTCCATGTTTGTAACACTACTTTTTCCTTCTAAGCCTCCCCAAGAGGGTCAGTGATTCATTTTAGAACTATAAAATTAAAATTAATGGATATTAACAATGTTAATTAAGATATTGTTTACCCGTGCCCAACGCAGGGTTAATTTTAATAAATAAAAAAAATGTAGATCTGGCATCTACAAAGCCAGTGACGTAGCGACCAGGGGGACACAGATGCCTCCTGGCGCCAGTTTTAGGGAGCACCGCGGAGTCAAAACATCACTGCGTTCATACCATTTTTAAATCAAAATTTAATGGGAGGGCGTAAAAATAATACTGTTACGTACATGGAATGTCACTTCCCAGCAATGTCAGTCTTACGGTTGGGAAGAGAGTTTTACAGGGGTAAGTATGGGATGACCGGCAGCGGCCAGGCCTGGACCCCTGACCTTGACGACCATTTTGGCGACAAATTGAAGATTCCCTATTCTTCGTAGTGCGCGTTAACTTAATCTTGCACCTTCTGATAATGGCGCCGGGGCACATGCTCTTCCTGCCGCACCCCAAGTACGCCACTGAACTGAGAATAGAATGGATAGCATTCTGGCCCGGGCCCCAATTGGCTGAGAGCAGGTCCTGATTGTAAGATACCTCCACAATTTTAGTGGTGGCCACCCTCCCACATACTTTTTGCGGGAAAATTTTTTATTTCATTTTAGTTGTTTAATACTAGCTAATTTTGCAATTAATTTTTTTAAATTTTGTTGTCTACCCCCTTACTTCCGAGCATTGTTAGATGTCTCTAAATCCCACCCCCCAACACTTTTACCTCCCGCCACTGGATGATGTTGTTCGATGTTCTGAATGCCGCACAATATTGTTACGAGCATGGAAAGTCGTTTCCCAGCAATGTTAGTCTTATGGCTAGGAAGAGAGTTCTACAGGGTTATGTGTGGGCGGCAACATGTAGGATCTGAAAAATACTAGAATTTTCTCGATATCTCTATTAGGGGCCGAGATCCGGGTTTCTCCAGACGATTCCATGTGACGTCACTGCCAGTCGGGGAGACTATAAATAGCACCATCCTCGAATCACAGGGCAGAGTGTTGATCGACTGGGACCGCCTTTGGATGCGAACGTCTTTGGAATCTCTCTTTGGGGTTTTATTCGCTGTACGAGCTGGTAAGCTGTTAGACGCCGAGCAGTATTGAAAGTGCTGTTGCTGTTCTTATAAGTGAATTGCTGTCTGTTTCTGTTGCTAATCAGTGCAAGTGCAATTTTTCCTGTTACTTGTGCTTCGTGTTTTCCGGAATATTCGAGAATACATCGCCTTTTCTCCGTTATCCTTCTTGTTGGACTGTCTTCACCGTACACACACAGGACAATTTTCGTAACAATGTCATATCCGTGGCGCCACTAACTCTTGCTACGCCACTGGCCATGTCGCCAAAACGTCAGTTCCTATACGTCACTTTTGACAGTCAAATACGATTAGACAGCTAAAAACTTCCGTGCTATGGGTGCCGTTCACACACGGTAAGTCACTGATGATGATGATGTACGTGAAAAAATCATATTTTGACCCTCGCTACGCCACTGCACAAAGCAGCGGCATTCATTCGAACATTAATTAATCCTTACATTACATGATATATTAATTATGTTTTAATTGTGATAATTATTGTTTATTTATAAGGTGTGCCCAAATGAAAAGGAGACCTTAGCTGTATCGGCGTTGTATCAAATACCAGTGTGCTAGCCGATAGATGGCGTGATGGTATTCCCAGTTGCACCTGCGTAATGAACGGCTTCACATCAATATCCTCATTTCTGGGGAGCTGTTTCCGCAGTTCGTTGCATGATGGATTCCTCCAGATCAGCACAAAGAGCAGTTATCCAATTTCTTTGCACAGAAGGGGAGCATGCTTCACAAATTTATCGCTGGATGAAAGAGGTGCACGGAGAGCAGTGTTTCGCACGGTGCACCATATTCCGGTTGTGTCAGCGTTATGAGGCGGGACGCGTGAACATCAGGGACTCGCCACGCCCTGGGCAGGCGCACGTTGTGACCAACAGTGCTACGATTTCGGCTGTGGATGGCCTCATACGGCAGAATCGTCAAATGACCACACGTGAAATTGCTGTTGAACTGTCGATAAGCAAAGGAACTGTGCATCGCGTAATCCACAAAAAGCTTCCTTATGGCAAGAGTTTGTGCACAGTGGGTGCCCAAGCATAGGTCGGAGAATCAGAAGACGGCGAGAACGGGTGTTTGCCTGAGCCAGCAGTTTCTACACTGAAGCCATCCACTCCCTTCCTACGCTCTGGATCAGTGTATCAATGCCAGTGGCGATTATTTCTAGTTCTACTGTTCCACATGAATTGTAAATAGAATATTGTTACTAAAATTTCTTCACATATAACTGTAGTCTTCTTTTCTCATTTGGGCACACCTTATAGATTATGAGTCTATTGTTTTAAAGAAATGTTCCTTTTCTTCCAAGGACACACTAAGATGGCGTTGTTCAAGCGGAAGACGTAAACCCGAAGACTAGACTTTCCACGCGCATGCGTACACTTCTCGTGCGTTCATTGGCGGCGCTATAGTTTAGTTTAGTTCTATTAACGTCCAGTTTTGAAGAAGCACGAGGGCTATTTTGGGACGGACCTTGTAATTTTGAACCGCGGTCAGATGACGATTAAATTAAATTAAATTTTGTTTTTCAATAAAGTGGTTCGGCCTTTTGGTTGGGCCGGAGGGGTGCGCTGGCTCTAGTGTTCGTGATTTATCCCCCTTGTGCCCTTTTAAAACCGAAGAGGTGACTCTAGTAGTCATAGGTATCGGGGGTGCAGGGTGGTGTTAGGTCAGATGACAAGGACGACACCTGGTGGCGGATAGCAGAATGAACCGCCCGTAGCGAAAGGGTTCACCTCCACGAATAACGATTCGTTTTCATCAAAATAAATGCCTTCAATGCACGATTTTTTAAATTTCAAAGTAAAAAATGTTTTTGGCATGGGAAGTTCACATATAGCAACAGAAAAATACACAGAAAATCAAAATAGGATTATGATATTATGAAATTGAATTTAATGAACGTATCCAATCACTATTTCTTTTTTATGAAACAATAAAGAATAGTATTTTAAAAGTAATATCATATGGCAAATACCTGTAGAAGCAATGGATGAAACCATAAAAGATGCAAGACTCATTTTAAATGCTAAAAACTGCGTCAATACGTCAATAGGTGTATGAGGAATTGAATAACTGACTACCACAGACTTATCAATAGGACCTGTGCTGTCCGTGGAAAATGGAACGAATTATCATTATCCGGTCTCTTATGACGTTTCTAATCTGATACAGCATTGTCGAGAGGACAAAGATTTTTCTATTCATTATTAACATGAAAAATAAATTATGTATCAAATTTGATACAGTATGCAGTAAAGGTCTAAAGAATTAAAGAAAAAGATCAGAAAATCAGCAAAAAAATTAAGACGGAAGTGCAGGCGAATATTCAAACCTTGTTATGCTTTTATTACCAGTGTAAAGCGGTCTGCTTCATTAAATTACCAGTGTAAAGCGGTCTGCTTCATTAAATTAATCCAAGCATTGCATGAGCTGTTCTCGGAAGGCTGAATCCTCTTTGGGTGTTTAGAAAAGAAGTCTGAAACACTCAGGACTTCTGAAGAACAAACTCACAAATTTGAAGAAAATGACCGCCTGGATCAATCAGCAGTGATATTCCACATAAGAATGATTTTAGAACGCGCGGGAAAAATTCTGGCGCCTATGTGTTCTCGAGGATTTTTAATTGTAATTTTTTAAATACTAATAAAACCGGACATTTAATTGCAATTTTGTGAACACTGATAAAAACAGAGACTTGTGCAAAAAATTAAAAAAAAAAATAGCTAAGCCTTTAAAGACTGTGACGAAGTGCAGTTCAGGCTACTGTTCGCAGAATTATTGGTTAATATTTTTGTATAACTATCAAAATTATGAAGTGCTAACTTATGATTAAAAACCGAGACAGTCCGGGGGATTTGGAGCAAATTCAGGACAAGTTCTATGTCACGGACAAACAAAAACAAGACAATCTCAGCTCTTGAAGAACATCCTATCAACCGGGAACAGATAAGAAGGAGCGATGAAACTCAGTCGACTGTCGAGAGACCGGATCGACCAGCTCGGAAAAAAGAGCTTTTCACCACCTAATGCGATCAGACATTGCGATCTTTGAGTGAGAGAACGTCTCTTTTCTCTCCAAACTTTCACTCCGCATCGCTCGTTTGGGGTCGAAGGAACACCGCTCGCACCCCGCCCGACTGGCACGCTCTCGGGGGTGGAGGGGGGAGGGGAGGGATACCTTCGGCAAGCGGAAGAGAATCGTCTGTCGTTTCTAACGGAGAGCGAATCTGACGGAGCCGATCTGATGATGGAGAAGAGCCTCCTTTGTGAAATGGAATGGCAAATCGTGAGCACGATTTAAGAATGAGAAGCGGTTTTATTTTCGGGAATAAGCGTGGAGTTGGTGATTTGCGTAGATTGGTGGTTGTTCAACCCTCTTGATGAGTCATGTCGAAGTCTCGAGGTGTATGTGTTATCGACAGTGTATAAAACGCAGACATTCTGTAGGATGCCTAGGCATTTTTGGGCAAGTGTGAAATATGAGAATTGTTACATACTTTCCCTAGGCATTGTGTGTAAGCTATGTACCTATCTCATAATTTTAAACCAATCAGCGGCCTTGTCGAGTATTGATTGGTGGATCGCCCTAGAGGCGGCTATTGAATGATGTGAAGTGGTCTAAGTCAGCGATATTGAAAGCTCCATAACTCGGTCAGTTTTAGTCGCAGAAGAATGAAACCTTTTTCTGTTTTAAAAGTTAGTGTGTGAAAAATATTTAACTAAACTAGCTGATCCTGCGCAAAGCGTCTGTTCTCGGAAATGCGCATACGATGATTTTACTGGCGCTTCTTGAGACAAACTGGTGTCCAAGAAAATTCGCCAAGAAGAAAAAAAGGCGCCAAGTGCATAACAGAAAAGAAGCCAATATATGCGCAATGTTCGCAATAGATGATCTCCATGATGATCACCTCAATTGGTGAATGGACACGATTTTATCTTCGCTGGCTTAAACTATTTTGACGTTGATCTGAATATTCTCCGGCTCGCCTAAGCCCATCTGCTTCATTTCTAACGGATCTCTTTTGAATCATTTCATCGAAAGTCTCATTATATTATAAGAAATATTGTGAATTCTTCATCTTAAATTCGATTTTTTCTTGAGAAAACGTTATTTTACACCAGAACGAATATAGAAACAGGTTATGACTGTGAAGTTATTATATATTTGAACGAATATAGTAACAGGTTATGACTTTGAAGTTATTTTACACCAGAACGAATATAGTAACAGGTTATGACTGGAGTTATTTTACATCGGAACGAATATAGTAACAGGTTATGACTATGAAGTTATTTTACACCAGAACGAATATAGAAACAGGTTATGACTGCGAAGTTATTTTACATCGGAACGAATATAGTAACAGGTTATGACTATGAAGTTATTTTACATCGGAACGAATATAGCAACAGGTTACGACTATGAAGTTATGCCTAACATGGAGGTGGTTACCGTTTTTGTTTTGTAAACAAACCAATCTTTGCCATCGGCAAAAGAGAAATTAGCCTCTTTTCCGTGCCACGTACATTAGTGTTTTACATATATAGATTGTTATTAAATTATTAAGTTAGATAAACATAAAACTTCAAATTTAAAGAATTTCTAAGAAAGGTAAAACAGATTTAATTGATCATAATGTTTAATTTACCCAACTGTTCTCCCAGGTTGTAAACAAACCCTTTATTCTATTCACAGTCAAATGTAAGAGGGAGTGAAACATGTTCTTATTGGTTAACATCAAAAGATGTCATAGATACAGTGGCCAATGAATTCAAGCCACCTGTTACATAGGATGCAATAATTGCAGTGGCCAATCCAATCATGCCACCTGTTAAGACTTAAAAAGCTAATGAATGCTATATGTTGAGTTAGATAGCTTGTTGTATGTGAAAGAGTTGCTAGTTATTTGATACAGCTTCAATATATTATGTTTGTTTTTTAAACAAGTCTCTCGCCATATTTTCACATTATCTAGCCATATTTTCACATTATCTAGCCATATTTTCACATTATCTATCATTATTACTATTATATCTCATTATATGTCTTATTTTCCCGAGACAACGTTATTTTACATCAGAACGGATATAGTAACAGGTTATGACTATGAAGTTATGCCTAAGATGGAGGTGACGTATAAATGAGAAACGTATAAACGGTGCTTTACTGTACTTACTTATCAGTAAATGAGAACTAATGATTAATAGGAGCTGAGCGTAACGAGTCTCTTGAAATTACTGTTGTTGAGTAAAATTTGGAATTTTTCCTTTAACATGTGGTTTACACTGAATGCGTGAGAAATATACCTTTTGCTCGTGACTGAGAGAAATAAGTTAGAGATATCTATAGAAATGGGCAACTACACATCTCACTTTATTTAATGTACATGGATATAAGTTTAAAAAATTCATACGATCTCCGCAACTGAACATTTTGAAAATATTTGGTTGTTGTTTCTTCAGTACAAGATTGTTTTAATTCTAGGTTGTTGCCCTAGAACATGGCCTAGGGCGCAACGGTCAGATGCCAGATTTCCCATAGGACGCAACAGGGCCCAATGGGAAATCTGGCTCTGAACTTCAGAATAAACGCACTGATAGGAGCAGCGTAATCAATAGTATGAATAGCATCAAAAGAATCAATGACACGCTTTTTAAGAATACTATTTTAATTTATTCGCATAGTCTATTGTTTTGTGTTTTGAATAATCAATTTAAAGAATTTTTTGCCTTTTTTATGTTTTTGTGGCTTCCACCCTCTGTTTAATCGCTACCTTCACACCACTGCATGAGAATCAGTGGCGAATCCAGGATTTGTGTCGGGGGTAGGGGCTGAGATATAAAATGTTTTGTATCGTCGTGACAAATGCCAAATCTTATGGCTTATGTAAACCAAAACACTTTAACTTTCCTCACCTGACAATAAGAATCATAAAGAACACTACAATGCTTTCGATAATTTAACAAAAAACACAATGAAATAACTAGCAAAAACATTTATTTGACCGTGTCAACGCTGCAAATGCGAGTGGAATGACTATAAAAGTGGGAAAACTTTCGAGCCTGTCAAAAACCAGGAAGAGATGTTTTCACTTGTTTTAAAGGGAGATTAAGAAAAAACAGCTGTAGTGATTTTAACTAAAATAAAGAATTCTGGTCTAGCTCGGGGGGGGGGGGCTGCAGCCCGATAGCCCCCCCCCTTCGATTCGCCACTGATGAGAATCGTTGATCAGCAAAAAAAGTTCGAAAAAAGTAAACGTTGATCGAATGAGTTTAAAATAAATTCGCTAGGAACATCGAAAAAACCCCAACAAAAGCTCTCATTTCTCCAGCAGAAATTCTAGAAATGCTAACAATTTTACTTTTCAAAATAAACTTCTTTATTTTTCTCTCCCCTCCCCACCCCTCATATTCTATGAGAAATGTAAGATGATGGATATTTTGGTGCAGACGATCTGTTGAAAGATGCAAACGATTCCCGTGGAGCATCCCGGAGCGAACCCTGTTTACCACGTTCCATATTCCACAGGTGTGCTGGCGCAATAAACTGGCCGGTTTCTACACCCCCGCGCTTCTTCCTTTCCGCATTTCGAATGCAGTTCGCAAGACGGAGGGATTGTTCGA
>BGPR01011734.1:16880-47404 GCA_013235015.1 Araneus ventricosus | reverse complement strand
TTTTTCCTTTTATTTGATATATGTCAATTTTTATTTTGTATAGTTGTATTTCCCATGAATGATTCACTTTTTATCGTCAGTAATTTATTAATTACAGTTACTGTTGCCAGTCTCAGATTATCTTTCTTGCTAAGAAAGCGTGAAATTATTTGTTTAATTTCAACTGTCAATAAATTCAGACAGGATTATCAATCTAAACCATTTATTTGCACCAGAAGAATAGTTCGGCTAATAATTTTTCGTATGGTCCCACCGATAATTTTTACAGCATTATCTACTGCTTTCCTCCTACAAAATTCTGAAGAACTGAAATATGATTTTCAAATGTATTTTTTGCCTCATCTCACAGAGCTATGTATGAGTAAGGAATGGTCTCTCGCTGCCTTCAGTTTTGCTTATTCTATTTATTGTTTTCTAGTGACGATGATTTGCATGGATTTTCTGAATTATATATATTTAAGATATGAATGGATTTTAGAACAAGCTCATACGAATTTTTGCTCCAGTTTCTGTGAAAAAAACATTAGGAAAATATCCGAATTGATTTCAGATGCAAAATTTGTTCATAACGAAGTAGAAAATGTATTATCTTTAAGTACGTTCTTAGCATATGTTATTGTTTTTGCTAATTTTATGAATATTGTGTTAGTGAATGTGTCTTCAGTTTTTCGGCGGCACATATATTATCGTTCTTTGTTGTGTTGCATGATGTTTACTTGGGCAACAATGAATTTTATGAGAATGACATTAGCTGCCTCGAAACTTGTTGATGTTTGCAAAATGTGGCTGTTTATACGAATGGACATTGTGAAGCGTTGCGTCAGAATAAACTGTAAGGAACCTCAAATATTAAAGCTATTATATTTGTTAGTCAAAGATTCTAATATAGATGTCATGTTTACAGGTTTTGGTATGTTTAATCTAAACAGAAATCTTCTTCTCACTATGGTTTCAACTATTGTATCCTATAGTATTCTAGCTGTAACATTTTGATAATTATTATTCGCTTCATATTATGTTTTATGAGACTGAATCAATAATTTTTCTTGCTGAATTTCTTGAAATAAATTTAATGTGCTATTTTTAAATCCAGTTTTCATTCTTTCACAGATGAATATTGTTTGACATTAATGCTTATTTCTTGATTTCATTAGTACAATTGCAAATGAATAGATTATTTGATAAAAATAAGAGATGGTAGCTGATAACCCGACTTCGCTCGGGATGCAGATATTTTTTATCATATTCTTCCGTCCGCTGCTTTCCTACAAATATCACTAGTTTTCTCAAACAAACGTAAATATTCTTTGAAAACTTTCTCGTTGAGTTAAAATTTTGAAATCTAGTTTTTTATTACCTTACAATAATATGATTTGAATGAAAATGTGACAACTTTGGAAAAAGAACATTTATTTTAAACTTTCAAACAATAATCCGTACAATAACCAATACAGCATTCAAAATGTTGCAAAAAATATGCCTTGGAAAATAAAACATCAAAAGGCAAAGAAGAGAGAAAAAATGCATGGACTCATAAGTTAAAACACGGAAGCTAAATATTTCGTCGCGAGGAAATGTAAAAAATAATGAAGGAAAAAATTGTTTGCAGAAGAATGATGTAGTCAGAAGAAAGGCGTTTTCGAAAATTAAAAATAATGTTAAAAACCATGAATATTAAGCAGCAGCTTCAAATGAACTATATTTGGACTTCACAATGATAAAATTCGAGAAAATAGGCAAAATATTACATATAAGTCATATTCATAATTAAAAATAAATTTAATAAAAGTGATTTCTAAACCATTTATTTTAGTGTACTAAAATTTAAATAATTTTATTTTAAATATTTTCTACTTTTTAGTCTTTAATTTATAATTTATTATTATGTTATCTTGCCTATACTTTTTCTCGAATTCCAAACGAGGCAGTGCCACTTGAAAGTAATGAAGATTTAATTAAATTTGTTAGTGAACTGAAAATTAATTTCTGCAAAAATTAAAATAGCCTATTATCATAGACAACTCTCATGTATACAAGGTTCTTAAACGTTAACATAACATGAAACTAGTGAAATATCGATTACAAAATTCCATCTGACAGAAATAAAACAAGTTAAGTTAAATGAAAATTTATAATTCTAACTTGGCAAATTTATAACTGTTAATACATTTAAAAAACCGAATACAAATATACAAATTTCTTGATAGAAACAGTCGTCTTAAGTTGTGTTAAACACATTACGCACGCCAATTTATGTGTTAAGTTGTCACAAATTTTATTGTTCTCTTTGCTTGATTTCCCTTTTAAAATTTACTATCCACTTATCACTTTCTTTATCTCTAGCATGGTGCAAAAGCTTCATTTACACTGCTGAAGTGCAAACGTATTATAAATTTCGTATTTTTGCTTATTTTATGTTTGTTTCAGCTCATGTTTTAATTGTATAAAACTTGGCATGTTTGTAAATATATTTGCAGTAAAACGTGTGCTATGGCATTAAACCATATAATTGAGTTAGAATAATAGAAAACGGAATACTGTTTCGTCTTCGTCTCAGCTAATTTGTTGATATGCAAGGAACTAAAGATGTGGGATTAGGACAATCAAATTTACATCTTGGAAAAAAAATGTGAAATATCGGCAGATACTTGCTAATTAATGCTTTTCTTGTAAGAGGTCTAGTTATTCTTGGAATAATTAATGGAATAAACAATTTGTTTTTGCAAAAGCAAAGAACATTCTTTACGGCTATGGAAGACAAAAGCTAATCAATTAACTAAGGGCATTTAAATACCTTTCTTTAAGACAGATAGTACTCACTTTAACAGTTTACCATTCAGAAAACAGTTCTCGGCTGTTAACCCTAAAAATACCCATTTAGAGTAATTGGTAATTAGCAAGTTGTTAAATTAACTTAACAACGGTATTCAGGAATTGCACTTAAAATAGAAACTAAAACCTTTTACAAGAGAGACAGTTTTCAAAAGGGTAAAATTGATTTTA
Organism: Araneus ventricosus; assembly: GCA_013235015.1. Classification (NCBI taxonomy): domain Eukaryota; kingdom Metazoa; phylum Arthropoda; class Arachnida; order Araneae; family Araneidae; genus Araneus; species Araneus ventricosus. The sequence goes on along the minus strand of BGPR01011734.1, from coordinate 44,401 downwards.
ATGAAAAGTGTTCTGCTTAATAAAAAACTTATAAATGAATAGATGAGTCTATAAATTATATTTTATATGAAATTTTGAAGATTTGGAGTAATAAATAATGCTTCATTTAATTCGAAATATTTTCAACTATTTAATTTAAGTTTCCTTTCTAAAAAAGACTCACAGCAATAAAATTCTTAATATAATTACTCCTATTCAAAATAGGAAACATCTGCTGACTCCAAGGGCTCAAAATTCATCGAGGCAGATCTAGTTTTTCTCATTTTCATATGCTTGAATTTTTCTTTCTTTTGATGCATCAGGGTGGAGAAAGAATGGTCTGTCTAGCTCAACCGCCAAATCTAGCTCTATAGAGGATCTTCAGAGTTACCATGGAATGCAAGTGGCCTCTTTCAGTCTTTCTAAAAGTTTTTCAAATTGGATGGATCAAGAGCTGCTGCATGTATGGGTTTTCGTGAACATACATTTTCTTGACAATTAAGTTTCAATATGGAATGGCGTCTAGCAAGTGTATACACGGCATAACAGATAAAGAATATAAGCGCAAAACCTTTGCACACCTGGAACCGTTTACGGTGAAACCATATCTATTCCTCTGACACTCTAATAGCCAGAAAAACGGAAACTTTTGGAAAAGTGTTCTTTTGATGCATCAGGGTACAGAATAAATGGTCTGGCTAGCTTAACCGCCAAATCTAGCTCTATAGAGGATCATCAGAGTTACCATGGAATACAAGTGGCCTCTTTCAGTCTTTCTCCAAGTTCTTCAAATTGGATGGATCAATAGCTGCTGCATGTATGGTTTTTAATTGACATACATTTTCTTGACAATTAAGTTTCAATATGGAATGGCGATGTCACGAATATATTACTGTTCAGGGAGGCAATGTTCTTTAATTAAACACATTTATTTCGTTATTTTGTCAAAAAAAAGAATTTTTTTCCTGCAGAAATGGACTTTCAATAATAACTGATGATTTGAAATAGTATACTAAGCATGTAAAGTCTCGCATAAAAATGTAATCGCGAATAGGATAACAAACTCAATTCTACCTATATCATTTTCTCTTTCATTTCGTCCTTAAATAAATGAAATGTGTCTTAATATCATAGTCCGAAATATTATAGTTTCAAATATACAATATATTATTCTGAAATTCAAAAGATATCTTCAAACACAATTTTCATTGCGACGCATACCTAAACATTTATGATAATGCCTTACACACAATGCGCATTTTTTCATTATGGTAACGATTTCGAATTTTCCGAAAAAATGACGAAATTAAGAAAATATACTTATTCATACTTCTTACGGATAAATTATTATAATAAAAAATATTGTTAATAAAAAATTAAAGAAATGAAACTGCATACACAGCTGTATTATAAATAATGTGAAATTTAAAGTTTATAGATTTAAAAAAGTTTATTAATGCTTGGTTCAAAATTATTCTTTGGAATACTTTTATCTCAAATAAAGCGATCCCTTGAAGATTACAACGTAATAAAATATTTAATGAATCTCACTCTTTATGCTATGAAAACAATATCTTTTTATATATCTTTGTCTAGACGTTTATAAGCAGAAGCCAAGAGAAAAGCGATTTTGTAAATTTATTAAGTAAATGAACTTCCGACGATAAAATCAATGAAAAAAGACTCGATTGTTTCTTAGAATATATTTTAACGCATTCTTCCTAGCATATATTTACAAATGAATTTCTTGTTAGTTTAACATAAAATTTTCATAAAAATTTCTTCGACTAGAAATAAAACTAGAAAAAGAAACCAAAGAACGAAAAAGATTGTTAATATAAACTGAATATATCTTTTATTTCTAAAGGAAAATGACACTACATTACGAAGAAATTTTCTAGTGATAAGAGTACATTTTTATTTTATTCATTACTTCTGAATTGTTCCTGGAATGTACAGGAAGAAAATAATCATATAAAGCTACAAGAAAGAATACAGTTTTTTTACCTAAATTGCGAAGTTATATGCAGATTTATTTTGTTCGATTACATCATTTTACCTACGACAGGCTTAGTTTATTTTATAAATTAATTTCTTAAATCTTCGAAAATATGAAAAACAATTATGTATCTGGAAATGCAGTATTACATATAAAATACAATCAATTTTAACTGAAGGCGAATTTATAAAAAAAAATGTTTAATTTTTAAATCATTTAGATATAAAAGCTACACTGGTGCCCAAAAATTAAGGAACAAACACAAAAGACTAATTTCCTTGAAGAAAAATAAACTGTGAGTGGCCTAAAAAAGCTCAGATAATTGTCGGATTTGGGAAATAGTTAATACTTATTGGTTAATGAATATGCAAATGTTTTGAACCGCTTGAAAAGCGTGCAGATCACACGAGAAGATAAAACCTGAAGTTAAACCACGTGAAAAATAATATATTGCATATGCCTTATGCGGCTGATTCTTTTTTTTTGATTGGCAAAACAAATGAAATGGACAACAGAACACATGGCGAGCGTTTTATAAGTAGAACAATTGTAGATATATAAAGAGAAAGTCGTTCAGTTAGAGATGTTGCTAATGAATTCGTAATTTCCAAAAGTGTTATTGGGTTGTTGTGGAAAAGATTTAATGCACACTGAGCTGTTACCAGATATTATGGTTCTGTTTGATCCGACAAAACTACTACAAATGAGGATCGTTATATTTATATAACAGCATCGAATAAAAAAACTACTGTCAAATTGGCATAAGGGATATAGACAAGCAAGGACAAACGTAATATCCTACCAAACGGAAATCAGGAAATTAAACCTTCTTAGTTTGCCTTCCAACAAACCAGTTAGATGTGTTCAGTTTTAAACGTGTGTTAGATGAGTATTTCCTACAGAAAGAAGACACATGATTGATACCGTAAACACGTCAACTGGACTCAACAGCAGTGAGGAAATTTACTGTTCATGGATGAAAGCACATTTTGTTTATCGTTCGATTCTAGGCGTCAGCACATTTGGTTTAAATCCTGATCTGCCTATAAATCCGCCAATAACTTGTAACATGCTCAACATAGAGTTGGTGGCGTTATGATCTGAGGAGGTATAATGTTGAATGTGCGTTTGGAACTTTACATCTTCGAAAGGTGAACTTTAAATGCAGAAGCGTTTTGTCAGGATATTAAAGTGCCCCATGTACGCCCTTTTCATGGTATTATTAGAAATTGTTTCTGTTGGGATAATTACATCATCAACCCATTTACCCCCATAATCTGATGTGGAATCACTGAGTAGGTGGCGCCGCCCTGCATGGTTGTGCGCACGCTCAGATGCTATTAAAACGAGTCCGTGAAGGACGTGTTATTCTTTGTGTAATTAACTTTATGTTCATTGTCCGTGTCCATCATGAATAAAAAGGACTTTAAAATATCGAATGCTTAATTACAAGTTATTCGACTATGCGTATTCCTCCAACTAAATACTTTACAGTTTCATCTTCATGGCTCTGACAATATCCTCTGACATCATGTATCGTGTGTTTTCCATCTTCATGAAAGTAAAGACCAAGGTACGCAGGCCGTCCAATGGGTCACTTGCTTACTGTTCCGAACTTAATCAAGTAGAGCATGTATAGAGCATGTAGAGCATATAACTTGAAAGACGAATAGAATAGCGAAATCCACTTACCCTTAGCAAAAAAAATACAATATAGGGCTTATACAGAATTGGCAGCATTTACCTCAAATCTTCCGGGATAATTTGGTTAAGAGTACTCGTACCCAATTCTGTGCACGTCTTATATTATATATTAAGGTTACATGGAAGAAACTGTAATCATATTTTTACGATCCTTTTGCTCATCTCTCCAAAAACCATAAATTGATATGTGTACATTTTGTAACCTATATTGTCTGTATATCCCTAAATATTTGTTATATTTCGCATCATGTCTTTTCTTCAGGCTTGTTTGTAGTTAATATTACAAGATGTTGCTGTCCCTTCATTTATAGACACTAATGTATATTATAAGAACATTCTTAAATATTAATATCATGTATGAACGGAATTTTTTGAGGCATCCATATATTTCAAGATGTTAAACAATTTAACAGAAAACATTCTTTCAGCTATCGATATCTGAAAGGTTTTCCGTTCTTTTCTCAAGAAATTCAACCTCACTATAGAAAAAAATGTACTTAAAGATATTTCAGAAGCGAATGAACTGTAAATGATTGAAAAGGGGAATTATGTACTTTAAAAAAATATTTTTCCTCCTTAGAGTGGTTAAAAATATCAATGTGAATTTCTTGACAGCTTCACATAAACTTGTCATGGAATTTTATGATTGAAAAATTAAGAGAAGATAAAATAATATTGCTTTAAGTATTCTAGAAATAACACCATGCTGTAAGTAAGAATAAAACATTTTTTCAAATCTAATTACAGGGAATGTAAAAGTATTCATATTATGGTCACCAAATTCTTTGAACAATATATTAAAAAATTCTAATTTAATTCACAAGATAAATGAGTTTTTTAAAAGTAAAAACTGACAGCAAAGCGAAGATACTTTTGTTGCGACGGTACATAATATTTTTTTCATAACAACTTCATTTATTTTCCTGTGAATTGTCATTCATTTTTTTAATAATATTAATTCAATTTTTTCTATGAAAATTAAAAAAATGACTGATTTTGTTCTCATCATCATCCCAAATCTAAAATAATTTTTTTCTTTTGCCAGCTATTTTCTGATTCATTTTGATACTAAGAAATTATGTTCAAACATGTTGCCTGAGAAACAGAAATGGCTAATATTACACGGGAATATAGCGGAATGTTATTTGTGGTCATAATTATGGCAACAGAAAGATTGCCATAATAATGAAGATTATTGAAAATGGCGAACTTGCCGTCTTTTGAAAAAATAATGATATCTTGTTTAAAATTTAAATTATTCTTAAGAATATCAAATTATGTTACTTTAAACAACGAAAATACTACCGAAGAACAAGTTAAGGGATTTAGATAAATTATAATTCCAACTTCTTTCTTTTTTATAGAAAACTGAGTTATATGGTAAATGAATACCTATGGATTCCTATCGGCAGCAGCATTCTGCCTTGGAGTTTCGATGGCATTTCTGTTATAATAGGGCTTCAAACAATTATTCTGACGTTACTCGAATATTGAAAAATAATTATCCATATGAAACTAACTAATTATCCGTAGTGGAATTAAAATTTTCTGTTGTCTTTGAAAAATGATGTCTTAAAAGGGATCATTTTTAAAGGCATCATCTTCATCCTGAAATCCACATTAACTCAATTTTTGATGGCAGCACAGTAAAACGGGGTTACTTTGCTCCGATTCTCATGACTTCTGACAGAATTTCGATATTAGTTACATGCATTAATCTAAAAGAAAGGCTTTTCTAATTTGTTCCTCATTGAGGGATTATTCGAAAAATGTTTTGCAACAAAATTTCGATCATAAAGTAATTTAATAATGAATTATGATTTTTCAAAATTTGGGTGCAAAGTAACCTCATAGGTGGGGACACTTTGCACTGGTTAGTTGTATTTTAGTTCATTAGCAAATCTTCTCTGTATGCAATTCAAGATATATTTATTGAAAGCCTGGCTGGAAATGTGCGAGAAAAATAAATCTCATAAATGCCTGATTATAATTAGCAATTTTGCGTCTTTGCATTCGGCGTTTTAGAAATCCTTTTATCAAATTATTGAAGTGTGAGTTATTAATATATCTATCTATTACCGTCCCCTCTTAGTAAGATAAACTTTTATTATCATTTTAAAATTTATACTATTGAATGGAAAATCGAAGTCACTGAATTGGACTACACATTGAAATGGTCTTTTCCTTCTCATTGGAGGAAACCAGGGGATTTCCATGTATAGTTACATGAATTAGCTTTCTTTTATAAGAGTCTGTTCACTTGGGGGTACCAAAAGAAGTTTCTGCCTCTTTAAAAATACCATAAACTTATGAAATCGCGTTAAATCAAGCTTATAAAGTCTCTGGAGATAACTCCATATAGTACTTACAAGTCCTTTACTTCCTTTTATACACCCTGGGCATATCTGAGGATAAAGCAAGCATTTTTCTTCGTATTATTTAATAGAAAAATAAATTTAAAAATCAAATGGAGTTGGAGAGTTATCACAAATTTCTATGGTTTCAAAGAATCGCTCCTTTTCGGTGCAAAGTTATCCTAAGTCAGAAAAAATTAATTATACCTTAACTAACAAATATAATTTGCATTCAAAGCAACAAAATGAAAACTAGGCTTATTATATTTCACATTTAAATGCACTTGCCTTCATAAATGTCATACTTTCCTCACCAGAAACAGATTTTTCAGCGCTAAAATTTTCGCTGATAAATTGGCTTATAGTCTTTTGCTTCTGGTACCTCCTGAATGATTGTTATAAACAAAGAATACAAGAAATAAAATACTCTAGTCAGTATTCCTAAGAAACTAAAAAAAATCTCAATCTAGTACCCCTAATCAGTTGATCTCTATTTCACTTTTCACACAAATTTTACACTGATATAATTTTGAATAAAATTCAAATTTTCGATTTCAAATAAGCAAGAAATCCTACAAAACCCAGTCAGTAAAAGAAGCGGGGAAAAGAAACGGTTGATAAGCGCCTACGTGCATTTAATGGATTATTTGAAATAAAATTCAAATAATATGTACAATAACGGATTATTATATCGATTGTATACTGTATTTAAAAGTCGGAGAAGCCTTAAATTCATTAGCTGTATATAAAATGGATTTCATAACATAATAACTAATAATGCAATAAATTCGGAACTTCAAATCATATGCATTTATGCAATTGACAACTTATCAATATTTCATAAATTTCATTTTCAATATTGAGAAGTGGGAATAATTTGTCGTGAAATACTGAACCTACAGGAAACCGCTGTAGCAAATAATATTATTGTTAATTTTTAAAAAATACAGCATAAGGATGTTTTCCGTTATGCCCTACGAAGGGATTATGTTTGTGCGCGCACATTTTCCACTTGGCCGACACATCTGAATGTATGCACCCATCTCATTATTGTAGTTTTAAACTTATAAAGAAAAATTAAATCTTTGATAGACTTTATAATTTGAGAGAAAAATACATGGAATCCATAACTAGTTGAAGTTTCCTATGGACTCCCTTCTTAAACAAAACAGCAACATTCTCGAAACAGAGGATAACTTCATATGCATTTATGCAATTGACAATATATCAATATTTCATAAATTTCATTTTTAATATTGAGAAGTGGGAATAATTTGTCGTGAAATACTGAACCCACAAGAAACCGCTGTCGCAAATAATATTATTGTTAATTTTTAAAAAATACAGCATAAGGATGTTTTCCGTTATGCCCTACGAAGGGATTATGTTTGTGCGCGTACATTTTCCACTTGGCCGACACATCTGAACGTATGCACCCATCTAATTATTGTAGTTTTAAACTTATCAAGAAAAATTAAATCTTTGATAGACTTTATAATTTGAGAGGAAAATACATGGAATCCATAACTAGTTGAAGTTTCCTATGGACTCCCTTCTTAAACAAAATAGCAACATTCTCGAAACAGAGGTTAACTTCAAATTAGATAGTACAAAAAAAGTTAGTAAGCTCAAACGAATAATACTGAGCTAGTTAATTCATGCATAAGGTCCATGATTGCCTGTTCATAAAATTTCAGCTTTGAGGACAGAGGGATCTTAGTTTAAATGCCGATTCAAGAAAAGTTGTGTATGAACGCCTAGTGGCCGTGAAATCTGCAGTCAAGACGTATTCTTGCTGGTGTGGCAGGGAAGTTTGGAGATGTTTGGTGCCCGCTTTTGGGCATTCTCGACATATATCAAAATCACGAGGTCATTCCTGAAAAATCAGTAATGTTGTTTCAAAATGGGATGTTAATGTAAATAAACTATTAATATTGTATAACTTAGTTTGATTTGTGATCTCTTAAGGAAAACCTTTAATAAAGGAAACCAAATTAGAAAAACTGAAAACACTATTTTGAAGACTATTTCTAAGAAATAAAACAATGAAAAATAAGAAAATTTTATTTGATATTAATGCCATATAATATATACTTTCTTTATAAATGTCAAATAATTTCCTTCTACCGAATTCATCCTGACGCTAAAAATAACTGAATAATCAATCCACTGACGACATGTTAAATATTTTGCGAATGAAAAAGCAAGCAAGACAGGATTATGTAATTCCTCAACATTCTAGCTACAAAATAGCTTAACTCCCTGACTATATATGATTCTTTGATAACAAACGAATTAGTTGGGTTCCCTTTCCTCTTTTAATCCAGGTCGCAAGAAAGATAGGCAGCATTTCCTTTCTTACATCGCTTCTTTAGTGAGGTAGTTGATCTAGTCTTTTGCTTGATAAGAATGAAGTGAATCTCTTAGATAGGTAGTTAGGTTGCAAATCTCTAATGGGCCCTAAGGAATATCTTTATCATGGTTGTCCCTATTGGCGTGATGTTGCCTTCCAGAGTAAGCATTTATGTCGTTCGGAAATTGGGATATCGGATTGAACGCACAGAGTGTTGTATGAAAGACTGGGAAACATATACTGAATTGTAATAAATTATGTCTTATGTTCATCAATTGGAACTATAAATACAGAAAAACCAGTCTAGTGAATAATGTTCTGTATATTTTAAGTATAAATAGCTCCAAATTATAAGCTTAAATCAATTAAGGGAATAAATTGTGGTATTAAAATGACTAAAATTCAACTGGCCGTAATAATACAACTGTCTGAATGTACATTAGTCCATAATTAATGGCTACTAATGTGTTTCGGTCGATGAATCAACGCTGTACTTAGCAATGATCCATATAACTGGTGGAAACAAAAATGCACCTAACAAATATCCGTCGTTTGTCATTAAATATACTTATAAACGTAAATTTTTGAGTCCCCTCTACATTCTTCTAATTACATTTCGAAATCCCTAGAAAGGTGTGCGTTGTTTTCCAAACGAACATGTAGATTATTAATGAATTTAGGACGCATTAAAATCTTGGCTGCATTCAGAGTATTAGAAAAATTATTTAATGCTGCAATTTTTCCAAAGTCAATTCCTATATCAATTATTTTGCATGTAACAAATTTAATTTAGCTCAATTTGTACTCAAACTACATGCATCTCTATGCACTTTTCAGTTGCATATTCGAAAAAAATGGTAATTGGATCCAGATTGCGTAACTGAGTCAACTGTTTTGAATAATTAGAACATGGTTAAAGAAAACCTGGCTTACCTGAACTTAGCGTTGTTTAAACATTCAGTTCTTACACTTATTAAATATTTCATTCGGTGTGTTTGTGTAAAAGTATTTGTCAAAACCTTTTAAAATACGAAGAGCAGAACACTCTTTTCGTAAAGAGAATAATGTGTATGTGAACTTTCATTTTCATAGTATATATGGCTTTTAATAAAGCTCGGTTTATTTTACTTGTAAATGTGTTTGCTACGCCAGCAATGGTAATTTTCATTTAAGCCTATTCATTAATCTTTGAAAAGGGTGCTGTTTTTAATAGCTAATGTTTATCTCGCTTTTCTCATTTACTTAAATAACTCAAGCACCAGCGTTTTGTTCTAGAAATTTTGGATTTCTTGTTTACTAAGAAGTCTTTGAAAATTTGGTATATGCATCATACAAGTTCATACCTCTATTATAAAATAAACAAATGGATTTATATTAAAATAAACAGAATAGATATTCTCGAACAGAATCAACACATATAATGAATATTCTGTAATGAAAAACTGCTGACGTTTTAAGATATTTTTGTGACTGATACGCTTTTTCCATGTCATATGCAATGAAAAAACAAAAACTAATAAAAAATAAAAACTGAAACTTGTCATTAATCTCTTTTCAAACGTTCCCTTTCACCAATTTGTTCATAGAATAGTAGAATAATCATAATTGTTGTATGCAACACATCATTGTGTTCTTGTGGTGTAAAAGAATGAATAGTGAAGAATCAGTTTAATTTATTTCTAATAATAATTAAGTACTAGATATCGAATTCTTCCGTTCTCATTTTCTCCATAGCCGATGCAAATGCTATTATATGCTTCAATGCATGGTATTTTTTTGTACCTCTAACCCATTAACATCTATCTCACCTCTGTGGGCTATATTAGTTTTGGATCTCTTATCATCTTGTAATATTACTTTTTGTCCTATTGTATGGCAACGGGAGCATTTTTTTGGTAATGGGAAAAGGACATGAGGGATGATTTAAAACAACCACATATATTATTTTCTAATGACTTGTTTAAAAAAAGAAAACAACTTTCTTACTTCTGATCTTAAAATTTCCGTCTTAAGGAGACACTTTTAATTCCGGTGAAAAGTAATTTTAAGTTTGTCTTAAGATTTAATTTAGTTAAATAAACGTTACTTTTGAAGTTACGCGAGGGCTATTTAGAGACGGACCTTATAATTGGAACTATGATCAGTTAAGTGGGACCACACCCCATTTTCCGAACTTCCATTCCAATGAAATGTTAAGAAGTTTGGCATATAAAGTTTACTTTTACCTAGAATCCACAAAGCACAGATTTTATCATTCAGCTACCGCTATCCAATTTTAAATGTTTGTTTTATTAAATTGGATAATAACTGAGAATGTACAAGCCCATAAATTCAGAGAGAAGACTTTTTTGTTACAAAAATAAATATTACACTCGTGTATCGGATTCAAATTCTACATTAACACAAATATTTTCCAATACCCTTTCTTTACAGATCTTGGACCTTTCATTTCCCCCTACCCACCTTTTCTCAGCAATAGCCCATTTTAGTGCATTGCGTCTATTATTAGGTCTAATGTTATTTGAATATTGTAACAGAATGGAGTAACCTCGCTTAATTAGCTTCTCTATCAACATATTCTATGCGTAATGCATGTCAATATCAGAGCCTAGTGAGCATCAGTGTTATAAAGCTTATCTACAATCACCTAATAGGGTTATAGGAACTAGGCGGAACCTAGAGGAACCTAAGTTCTAGAAATCTACGTAATACGCGTAATGCGAAGAACTGATTTGCGATATGTAAACCTTAAAGATTTTGGAATGTAGTATTTATCTTTAAAATTTTTGGAATTATATTCATTAATTTTTGAAGAAGCACTTAATGAGGAAAGGGATTATTGAGATCAATTCTTTACATGCTTATCATGGTTAGTTCTACTGATGAACTAGCTTGGAGAGAAAAGGGAGCTTACGGTAGGTCCTCTATTGAAACTAAATATAAATGATTTATTTCCCCCCGTTGTCTTATTTTCTACTTGGATCCACAATTGTTTGTAAATGATAGACGCAGTCAATGGTGAAAAGGATCATTGCACTAAATACTAGAGATAAGATAGCTTACGAGGATTGTGCATTCGCTGTATGACCTCATAATGGCTACTTATTGTCATATTTATTCAATCGTATGAAAAAGGTCGATGTTGCAAGATATTTTAATATTCGCCGAAGTAAAAGTAAATAGTTTTATGCAAGAGGAGAAAAGAGAGGAAAAACTGAACAATAAAATGACTTTATGAGTGGTGTACTTTCAGGGATAATTGAAATTGCAAATACTAAAGTATTCAAGAAGACAAAAAGTGTAGATGTTTCTATCATGCAGCCAACTTAATTTTTTAATGTTCAAAAATGCGTATGTCAGATTTTTATCTTTTAGATTGTACGGCGGTTTAATTTGCACACTTTTGTTACTAATAGAAATTTATATTTACCTAGTTATTTTTAACAAGCAAAAATTATCATCATTTAATTTGCTCTGGATTTAACACCTGTCTAAGTAACATTTCGTTTTATATAATTAATCGATTTATTTATCTGTAAATAAGTTCATGTGCTGCCATGATTTATTTAAGAGGACAAGCTATCTTACAGCAGTGTGAAATAACAAATGTAGGAGGCTCGAAATTTCGAAAAAGAATAAAGAAGAAATTACTTAGCAAACAAATGTTAAAAATATATTCTGTTAATTATGGCACTGAATGTCACCAATAAGAGTAAGTAAATACTTCCAAAAAGTCTAAAATTGTTTACCTCTTGATTATTTAAAATTACAAAATTTATTGGAGATGTGACTAATTCTCATATACAAAGTTGCATTCTAAACATTGAAATGTTCTGAAAAATTTGAAGACTTTACTTGAATAAACCTTCCATTAGGCACGGCTATTATATGCCTCATATTAGGAGATATTTTAGTTTTTAAAATGTCTTAAATCTATATTTTTTTAATTAAATACCTACATTATTTTTATTTCTGCATTTATTGTTTAATTCGCACAATGTTGCGATATCATCCTCTAGATTTCTAATGAATATTTTTTTTATTGCAACATACAGTTTAAAGGCAATTGTTAAACTAAAAAATGTTTCTAGCATTAGCCACTCGACAATCATTCGCAATTCCGAAAGTCAACTTACTTATTACGCTAAATCCACCGTCGATCATGCACATTTTTATTTACATAATTCAATTTGTAAATAAGTATGATATAAGATATGGTACTTACGTATTAACGCCACCGAGGCTACAGATTGGCGGTAATGCGCCAATAAAGAGCAATCTTGTTTACAAAAACCGCCAAATTGGCGGCACTTAAAAACCGCTAATTCTGTAGCTGCGGTGGTGTTGGCGGCACTTAAAAACCGCCAAATTGGCGTTAATACGTAAGTACAAAAACCGCCAAATTGGCGTTAATACGTAAGTACAAAAACCGCCAAATTGGCGTTAATACGTAAGTACAAAAACCTCCAAATTTGGCGGCACTTAAAAATCGCCAAATCTGTAGCTTCGGTGGCGTTAATACGTAAGTACCTAAAACTTGCATTATGCAAATAAATTTTTTTAAATGAAAACAAAGTATCACGACTGTGCGTTGAGATGTTAGAATTGAAGTTTCCGGAATTTGGCTATTGAGAAATTAACCATAAACTTTTATTATCTCCACTCCTCGATAGTCCAAAATGATGGCCAAAATTAAATAAAGAAAAAAAATTAAATTAAATGAATAAACAAAACATAAATAAAGTTAAAATGATTAAGGAAATTAAATCATTGCCTAATGAATTAAATGACGAATGCGAAATATATGCAGGAGAGCTGAGACATCGCTCGCTCCTAACGCAGGATTAATGTAATGCCAAAAAAAATGTTAATTCTTTATCGAATGTATCAAATGAATGGAACATAATACGATACATTTGGGCAGATTTAAAGAAATTACTGCAGTGTTTAGTTTCAATCAGCGACTTTTCTTCTAAGAGAGAAGAGCTGAAAGCACATAAGCTGGCATTTTCTTACATTTCCCGTAGATACAGAGAAAGTGCTGGGCTTGGAATTGGAGTTACCGAAAGATTAAAGAGAATGAGGTTCAGGTGTCAAAGAGAACAAGTTAGGAAACTTAAGTAACTGTTCTTTTTCTTGAAGGACTATTAGTCATTTTGTCAAGCTACTGAACGTTGAAAAAATAAAATAAAACTCTTTCTCTGTTTCTTATGGAAGTGATTTTCTTATACATATTTTTTTCTTATTTATATCTTGTAAAATAAAAAAATGTTATATAAGCTATTGGTTTTAAACTCCGAAATTTGCATACCTTTCAAATTAAAGATTTATGGATTTTTTTTAGAGAGGGAGAGTTCCGTAAATTTAATTGTGGTTGCTTTATTTATATCTTTTTTCAGAGAAAGTAACAGTCTTTTGAAATCAAAGTTATAAGATTTTTAAGCTATTTTTAACATCTAAATTTGTTTTTTCTCAGTTTTAAAATGTATGACACTTTCTGCTGTTCTAGACATGCGATCTTTAAAATGTACAGTTCGTGCATCACTCTATGCATGTGTTTATGTGTTGATACAATACATACCTTTGTGATAGCTGTGGTTACTTTTAAAATATTTTTTAAATGTTAACTTTTGATAACGATAAAATTACTTTAAAATTCATAATTTTAAAACCAAAGCTTTTTTCAAAAATTAAAACTAATAGAATTTGATTATTACAAAATCTTTCATCATTTCATGGTTGTAGCAAAATTAGTGTTTCGTGCCGTAGCATTTTCTCGGTGTTTAATAAAAGGGATCCTCTAACTATATTTCTTATGAATATCTCGTAAAATGACAAAATAAAATGGAAGTTAATGTTCAGGAGCATCTAAGCATCTATATTTCTTACATATATAATTTTTTTTATTTTTTTCCCTAGAAAGAATGAGTCTTCTAGGTTAGTTAGGCTCTACATCTGTTTGAATTTCTTTTCTAACTTCAGTAAAAACAGAAGTTAAGATTTGATGAAACCTATACTACAAAAATTTTAAGGAATTTTAACATTTAAATGCGTTCTTATAAATATCTCGTAAAATGACAAAATAAAATGGAAATTAATGTTCATGAGCATCTAAGCATCCATTTTTCTTACATATATAAATTTTTTCATTTTTTTCCCTAGAAAGAATGAGTCTTCTAGGTTTGTTAGGTTCTACATCTGTTTGAATTTCTTTTCTAACTTCAGTAAAAACAGAAATTAAGATTTGATGAAACCTACATTACAAAAATTTTACGGAATTTTAACATTTAAATGTGTTTCATCGCATTTAACTTTTTGCACGATTTTAGCAGTTTTAAACATGAAATCTACAGAAGGGCAACCTTTACTTCCTTGCTATTTTCAATGCATTAATACACTTAAGATGTAATTAAAGGAAATTTAATTTCAATATAACTATTTAACGGCTCTCTAAAAAATAATAATACGTGAAAATAGAATTGTGTATATAATACAATTTTTTATTTTGTTTATTGTAAAAAAAATAATTCATGGAGTGTTTAAAGATATGTCATTAGAATGATGACTGACAGAATTCGATTATTTCAAATATTTTTCATCGTATTCTGTTACAAATAAAATTAATACTTGTTACTATTTTTTACATTATTTAGAGCTTTAAATGTGCAGAATTTTACAGCTTAGTTACATTAACGTATATATTATACGAGGACTGTTTCAAGTCGGACATCCTAATTTTTAACCGTGGTCGGATGACGGGGACGATACCTTGGCTGGCACCCTCGGCGCCACACCAGCGCAGGGACGTTTGACACCCTTCATTTGATTTAACGTGCAACAGGCGCGCATACACGGTGGATATTTCGTTTAATCGGTTTCGAGCCTGGGACCTTCTGGTCCCGAAACTAAAACTTTACCACTAGGCTATAGCCACCGTTTATAGAGGTGTTTGTTCCAAAAACATAACATTCGCTAGTTATCCACGTTTAAGCAAAAATAATCCATAATGAATTCTCATAACATGCAAGAAATCTTCACTTATTGATTTTCAAAATATAATAATATATAATACGATTAAGGTATAACTTCATCCATTCCATTGAGTATTATTTCTGAAATTGTAACTGCGAATCCTGCTAATAAATTAAATATATCAGGGGTTTTTAATATTTTTTTAAAGAATTCATGTGGCTCTTTTTTACCAATTGTTTCTTCTAAAAAATATTAAATAATATTCGGTCTCCTATTCGCTATTTAAACTTGCCACCGATTTAACCATTTTGATATAATTGTATTTGTAAAAAATGGCATTTTATAAATACCATTTTTATACACTTTTATTTGACTTGATTTGTTTTATGTTTGTAAAGCCGGAATAATTTAAACCGATTTTCACTTACTTTCTGTTATGCTACAGTATTTAAATTTTATATATATCTGTGTTTTCGATGAATTACACTATTTTAATATTTTCAGAACATCGTTATCAGTTAATCGACTAATCTAATTAAATTCTATTTCTATACCATAGGCATCATCTGATAGTGAATTTGAGAATAAAACTATTTCAAGATACCATAATATTTATGATAATTAATTAAAATCAAAAAGCTGAAAATAGAATAAATAAAAAAGAGTGCTAAAACCATATTTGTGAAAGCTATTTATAATATTTCCAATTTTCTTCAAGCAAAATGTGACTCATCTCCATGAGAATATACTTTAAAACTTTCTTAATGGAGTTGAAAAATAGGGCTTAGAACAAAATGCTTATTCTTGAATAACTAAATGTTACAGTAAACAATTGAAAAATATGAATAATAGCGGATAGAACTCCCAGTGAATTAAATTCATTTTTCGAGTATTATGAATATCCTTATAGCGATTGTTTCCCTGAGAGAGTAATTAAATGCTAATTATGATCTAAAAAAATTTAAAGCTAAATTATTTGATAAAATAATAGACCTTCCGTATCCTATTACTTTATTTTATGTATCTCAGTGTTAATGTAATTTGTGTAATCCTATTTTATAACTGCATGCGTATTTTGGCGGCTCAGGTAGGCGGCGCTACTAGTTCCTATCTTATAAATTCAATGCATCTTGATAATTCTTGCCGCCATTACCGTACTGGTAGTACGTACGCCTTTGGTTTTAACTCTCTGCTATTTAACACCCGCGACTTTTTATTTCTTTCCTGCAACATGCAGTTTTTATCAATTCCTAATTATACGGAACTGTATATAGTTGAACATAATAATGAATACAGATTTTAACCTTTAATATTTGTTAGTCATTAGTGAATTGAAACAACATCAAGGACTGCCTGAACTTCAGTATCTGCAACGCTGCAGCACTGTGTTCTAGGATGGATTGCTAACTCGTGATCTATACTGGAACGCATCGCATTCGCAACATTGTTTGGAGAATAAGGAATTGATAAGAACTGCATTTTGCAGTAAATACATAAAAAGGTGCAGATGTCAAATAGCAGAGAGCTACAAAGGCGTATTACTAGTGCGGAAATGGCGGCAAGAATATCAAGGTACATTGAATTTATAAGTGAGGAACTAGTAGCGCCGCCTATCGGAGATGCCAAACTAAGCATGCAGATAAAATACGATTACACAAAATACAATAACACTGAGATACATAAAATAAAGTAATAAGATGCGGAACAGACGCATTTAAATGCAAACTCAATGATCGCCAAAGAAAATATAACAAAGATTTCGATCATAAATCCTGTATCGAATGCCGTATTTAATTTATAAAACTCAGGTTCGCTAAGCAGAAAAAGAATCAATATAATAAAGCAATATCATATTTTTTATTTTCTGTTATGCAATTATGTATTTTCTGTATACTAAAAATCAATTTTATTACAAATCGACTTCCCTGAGTATAATACTAAATATATTTTTCAAAACAGTAGTTTTGGGCTGTATTTATGATACTCAAATTGTTCTTTGTGTTCAGCATTTGACATTTGCATATTAATCAAAGCCATACGCTTGAAGAGTTTTCTGTTGCTTTCTTTTAAATAAAACAGTAGTTTTTTCAAGCAGGAAATTTTTATCAGCTATTTTTAAAGGAAAATAAAAATAGAACATTCCTTGGAGTTTCGAATTTTGAAATTGATAATGATAAAGGAAACTGGAAATACATTAAATAAATATTTTAGAAATGAAAAGTGAAATTCAATATCTTTTTTATTTTCTCCGATGGTATGTGTAACTAATTTGGCTTCAAAGCGTTAGCTAAGCAATACTTGATATAATTCACAGTTTTTATAAAAAAAGTAGTTTGGATATATTTTGGTATATCCTTTTTGCCATGTGAATACCTATTTAATCTTTGTTAATGAAATTAAAAACATATTTTGAAATAAAAAGTTTATTCATGAATAAGTAATTACAAGACTCACAAAGAATTGGATTTCTTTTTTAAGACTTATAAAGGTCTTGACTGATATTGTTTAGATGAAAGAGTAATTAAAAGCTAATTATCAACTAAAAATGCTTCAAAACTGGTATTGTTTAAGCAATGAATACCCTCAATTAAATACAAGCTCATTAAGGTAACAAAGGAAACATAATAATAGTTTCTCAAATGAATTTGTAGCTGAATGCCCGTAATTAACTCAAAACTGTGGTTCGCAATGCAAAAACTAACATACATAATAAAGTTAATATGAGATTTTTACTCGCTTTTACGAATTTCTTTTCTGTTAAAGAAGGAAGAACAGCAAATTTCTGAATAATTCTTCTTCAATTCAATACAATACTAAAGGCATTTTTATTTTACAAAGTAGATTTCAGGCTCCATTTGTGAGAGCCAAATTGGGGTTTATATTTAAACTTTTCATCTTATTTAAAAGACACCGTTATTCCATGATCAACTTTATATTCTTACTTTCGTTTAAATAAGACTTTAAATAAAATATTTACTACTGAATCAATAAAATATTCATTATTTGTTTTTAAAATAAAAGAGAGAATTTTCTTTGACGCTATAAATACTGAAAAATATTACTAAATAATAAAACAGGAGAAAATTAAAAACATATATAAGCGATGAAAAGTGAGCCTCGGTGTGCTTTTATTTCATCAGATAATATTGGAAGATTATTTTCTTCTGCCTTTCCTCAAACTACTGTCCAGGAAAAAAAATTATAACTCAGCAAGCAGATTTTTGCTATGATTTTATTGAACAATGATAATTATAAAAACACTGTTTTTTTTTCATTTTGAAAAACAATGCAACATTGCAAACATGGTAAGCAATAAAGTAGGAAAAATATCTGATAATGCAAAATTATCAAAAAGTGATCGCTGTAACACTCTAAGATACATTATGTGAAATCACTGTTACAAAAATTCTTAACATTCCATAAGCAATAAATACAAAATCTATTTCCTATTCTTCGAAGGAAACAATTGAACTGCTCATTGCCCCTGAATTTTTGTATTTTAACATGACGCAATTATTATTCCATAATATACGCCACTTTTTGCAGCTTGAAGAGAATCCAGCTGGCAAGTAAATTCATGATTTTCTCTTGTTGAATTTGAGAGATGCCGCTTTCACGTAGAAACGCATAAATTGAACGAAAGACAGTTAACACCTGGACGAACCTGGTCTAAAATTTGATGCGTATACTAAAATAAGCAGAAAAAACTCAACACCAAATTCCACTCATCTTGCAGATTGCGTTTCCGTGTTATCTTGATCGTAAACGCACGGACACAGAGAGAGAGCGGTAGTTCCTTAAGATAAATTGCATCCAAAATTGTATACATATTTATAGTTTGGCTTAAACACAACTTAGTAAATATCATTCGTCTGACTTGTTCCTTTTTTGAGTTATTTTGATCATCGTCAAAAAGACACAATTCCACAAATTTTTTTCGGACACAGCGAGATATTTGAAGATTCATCAGAATCTCGTGGTCAAAAAATTTGACGATTACAACGCTTTCTTTTTATATACTTTGTGCATAATAAAGTAAAAATGTTATTATCAGGCATAAATACATAAGTATTAGTGGAAATGGATAAATATTTATTCGCTAATGAAATGTCACGAAGAAATTACTGAAATATTTCAATCTTCATTTCCATAAGTCCATTCCAGTCTCATTTCTTCTGGTGGGAGAGGAAGACAGGCAGAAGTAAAGTGCATGGTAACATATTTTCGTTGAGCTCTGAACATAGCAGACACTCAAAAGTAAAAACAAGAACGCAGTTTTTATATTGTAATCGAATATATATTGACAGAAGAAGATACGAAGATATAAGGAAAGGTTCGAAATAGTTATTTGATTACCAATATATTTCCATAAAGAATTTTGCAAAATCATAGTCTAATTGCTTCTTGTATAAGACATTAATACTTATGATGCAGGATGGGAGAATTTAGGTAAATTGTGAAAATAGCAGACACTAAAATGTAGCAGCAAGAACGCAGTAGGATATTGTAATTGAAACCATTGTCAGTAGAAAACTTCTGCTTAGTTGAAACATTCCAAAACCTGTAAAAGAAAAGTTCAGTTCTGAATTTTTGATGATTAAAAGTAATCGTTTTGTTTCACAAGATTCCATATTTGCCTTAACACAATGTTTCACAAGTTCTAACTGTAAGAAATGCCACATTCTGCAGATATTTTCTATTTTCGATGCGGTTAAAGTTAATTTCACAAAATGTGCTGCCATCCACATAAACACCATCACAGAAAATAACACTCGGAACCAAAATTCGCTCTTTGCAAATTCCGTCAAATTAATAATAACGAGATGAAGAAAGTTTATGAAAACGAGTACATAAGCTAAGAATGTGCTGAAGGATAAGGCCTCTTCTATCAGTTTATGAATCTTATATGCTTCCAAAATCAAATGAAAAGCATTGCAAAAATCGTCCGTAGAAACACCTGAAGTTATTTTTTTACGGATATCCAGAAGCACTCTTTCCAAACAGTTTTCGAATGTGAAGTAAATGAAATTGATAAAATCCATACAAATTAATGATGTTAAAAACGTACTAAATCCATGCGCAGTACCAAATGCTACTAAAAGTATTTTTTCAAACACTGAACTTTCCCCTAAGTACTGCAATAATTGTGGTTGAAAGGTCCTTTTTATTTCATCATATTTCTGTATCAATATTGTGAATGTTATACATAGATACGTTATTGGCATTAATAGAATAAGAATCCATTTTATAATTAGCTTATTTTGATTAAAATTATTCGCCATATTTTCTGGAAGTCCTTGATAATTAGAAAGACACCTTACAAGATTAAGCATATGTCGTCTTTTCATTGTAATAGATATTCGTAAGCATATTAATGCTATTGCCGTCGCCGAAGATAATATTTTAAATAGGAGGTTACTATTTGGGAAGCAACTACTTACAATTGCTATTTTATATAATCCAATGAACATCCAAAAAACCTTCATTAAAACTGCCACTTTTCTTTGAACACTGGAACCAGCTATGTCATCGTTTGAATGAAGTGATATACCTATCATGGTAAAACCATACAGATACGCGTTGAAGTCTGAAACAAAATTCATTTCACAAATTCCCTTAAATTTTAAATGGTATGGTATAAGTATGTGCCAAAACTCTAGTATTTAATCTCTCATTAAATTATTCAGTTTCCACTTGCAAGGAATGCAAAAGGTTTCTAGATTTTTAGTAAAGACAAGAAATGAGTTACATTCTGCATCACTAATATGCACTAATTTCTTCAATAAAGGCCACACACCTAAAGTTCTGATAGATTTATAAAAAAATAAGTATATATTTCCGAACTACATATTACAATAAAAATTGTAATCTTTCTGTTCAGATAAATATATTTAACGAAGCTAATTCTTTTAATCCAAAAACACATCAATTCAGAAAAAGAAAATATTTCATAAACAGTTTCATAGAAAGTGAAAGAAAATTTAACTCACCAATTTAAAGATGCGTTATGCGTTTTATCGCATTGCCCAATGAAATTAATTCTGCCGTTCTTTATTACTAAAACTAAACTTTATTACTATTAAGTATTTTTTAAAATCAGCTTGTAAAATTTCTTTAGGTAAGTGGAGATAAGTGTAATTTTTGAAGCAACAGAAACATTTTAACAAACGTATTTAAAATCAATGTTTTCACTAAAAGAAGGATGTATTTATTTTGAATGAGATAAGGTATGCTATTTCATTGACCGGGAGGTATCTTGACATGAAACGGAACGGCAGTTTTATTAAATATGATAAAAAAAAATTGTTTTCAGTATTCGTATAAGTTGAAAAAATACAATTTTTGTGGAATTTTCATCTAATGCATCATTATTTTATACCACTGATGACAACATTTATCGAAATGTCATTTATTCGAATGTTCTAACCATTCGAATATGGCTATGCAAATCCCCTTTCTTCACCTTTATTTAATGTTGGAAAAGGTGTATATTTTAAGTAATAGAAACGAAATCCTTGCTTGTATCCTACTGGCACATAAATACACAAGTTTTTATTCAAACGGTATTACAAAGTAACAAATGTTCTATTATGGGAGAAATTTTGCAATCTATACTAAGCATAGATTGTTTTAATAAAAACAGTTCCAAAAAAACATTTTTTACTGTATCAAAAAATAGATACTATTTGAAAATATTTCTTTTTTCAATCTTTCATTTATAGTTCATTATTAAAAACATCATGGTTGGTTATATCAATTTAACTCATTTAACATACTATGTGGTACTAATTGAATGAAATAAAATTTGTTTTCCCTCGGCCTTTTCTTCTTTTCAGATTAAACTACAGTTTTCATGTTTAATGCTGTAAAAGTCTTAAATGGCTACTCTGGTCCGCCTTATGTTCTAAACCGTATAGCACTGAGACTTAATTTTGTTAAGGAAGTGCTTGTTCTACGCATTTCTCTGAACTGGGGTATTTTAATTCTACTTTGCCACTGATATTCTAATCACTGCTACTACTACTAATATTCTAAGGCCCTAATAAGTGTTTGGTACTTTAATATAAGGTATTTAAATAAGTTATTTTTATATGAGAGCATGAAATGATAATGATTGTAAATTGAAACATTTATAAAATCGAAAATTCGGAAAAAGTGCATTGAAGTCAAAATTCCTCTAAATGTAACTTAAATATTTTCTTTTTTTTTATCATATTCAGTAAATTCTTTCCATAAAACCGAATTGCTTAAAAAGTCAAAAATGGCAAGAAAGAATGGTTTATCTTTAGAAACTTTTTTTTTTCGATATTTGTAGTAGGTAAAAAAAGTTCATAACCAGATTGAAGATCACGACTTTGCTTCAAAAACAAATGATTTCCATTGTTTTTCCTTCTTCTTTTTTTAAGTGAAAGGCAAAAATCAGATATCATAATAAAACTTATCTTGAAGTGATTTTCTGAATGCGTTTTTACAGTTGAATATTTCTTACTTTAAAATCCCGAGGACTACTTACCCTTATATATGCAATCCCTTAAACTTCATATTAAAGTGAGACGATTCTTAAAAATAGGATCAAAGAACAAACCAAGGTAAATTATGAGTTTTTTCTGATCCAAAACCAATTTCTATGGCAGTTCAGTAACACAAAATTAAAATATGGTCTTACAATGGCTGTTAAAAGTGCACGTGTGTTTAAATAAATATATAATAATACACTTAGGAATTCAAAATATGCTTGAAGTTTAATTGATCCAATGTCTCAGTAACATCATTATATTTGAGGAAAAAAACTGCATGAGTTCGTATTCCTTAAAATTTGATTTTGAATTCTTATTTCTTACGTTACAGAGAAGCTTCGCTTTTTAAGATATGGCTTATTTCTCACCTTCATTTAAAAGAATTAAGGTCTGAAAGAGATTGCCATGTCAAATTAATGATTACCAAAGCCAGTTTTAATGAACACCTATAAATGTATTGAGAATACAAGGATCTTTTGTTTTGACCAATGTCTAGAGTAATAAGTGAAAGCAAGTTATATGAAAAGAAAAAGAAAATATGCTTTCGTAGATGCTTCACTGTTTTGTTACCTGTCTCATTTAACATTTTTAAGCCTTGTCACTTTTCATATCAACTACATTTTAAAGACTGGCATCTGCATTATAATAAGCATAAAAAACACCCTAATTAATTTTGTACATAAAATATTATTAGAATATTTTTGAAGAACATTTTAATTTCAGGCCTACCTCAGATCGGTTTTAAGGATAATTTCCTTGACAAATGATTCCTGAACTGGAATAAAATTAATATTAAATCCTTATACATTTGGCAATGAGAAATTTCACGAATTATTTATGAAAAGAATTTTTAAATAAATAATAAATATATAATGTGTGTATGTTAAAATATGCAATAGGTTTGCAGAAAAGTAATTGAAATGTCCTTACTGCAAAGCCATACATGAAAATTAATGAAATGAGACTTTATATGCAACTGTTTCCAGTATAAACTAAGCAAGGTGTTAGTTATATTGGGATACATATATGACGTATTTGAGTTTCTTACATTTTAAAATATGTTTCATGTCTAAGGCAAATTATTAATGAATTAATATAACTTTACAGATACAATGGAATGTTACATAATGAGATCCGGTTCTATGCTTTAAGTTGCGGCATCTAAAAATGAACTCTGTATAATATTATTTAAAAGGTTAGAATTCTTATCTAAACAAGAATACAGGATGAAAAATTGTTAGAAGATAAAATTAAGGAACGCTATTGGGGAATTACATGCGTGAAAATTCTTTGTAGAACCAACATGAATTCTACGTACTTTCTTCTTATAATAAACACATTTTATCATTTGTTTTCCATGCTAATTCTCAGAAGAGATCCATAGTTTTATAGCGTTTGCTACTAAATACTTCAATAAGATTAAATTTTAATTGCCAATGTTCGACAAATAAGGAATTTTATATAAAGGCAAACAGCTTAATTTTTTTAAATCTTAATCATTTTAGATTTAAAGGGAATGTGTTTTTGCACTTAGTAAGACGTTTTAACTTCGGAAATTCAATTCAATATCAGATTCAAAACTGCAAGATAGGCGTTTGTCTTCTAAATAACCAAAGAAAGAAAAATATTTTATTCGTAAATAACTTTTAGATTTTTATATATTATTTAGAACCATTTAAGTTTCATAATTCGTAGTCTCGTTCTGAAGAATAATTATTATGAGTTTACAGTTTATTTTGTGTTCTTTCCTACATTTTGTGATTCAAGAACAAAATTATTTGGCTTTGTTTCAAATCCCATTGGAATTGTATTATGTATTTTTATTTCAAAAATTGTTTATCAGTACTGAATAATATTTGCATTTCATTTATAGGTAGAATTAATATTGGCACTATTATATGGATTGCTATTTCGATGCCAAAAAATTTTTTTGGAGATATTTCTCTTTCGGAAGTATCTGAAAATATAAACTATCTTCGGCAACATAAAATTATCTAAACGTTTCGAAAGTTAACGTTCTTTGAAAAATCACATTTGCTAGGTTAGTCAGGGCAAATGGATTAAATTAAATCGATAAAAGGTAGCATGTTTGAATAATCTGGACGAATATCTTTAAAACAAAGAAGAATTTGGTAGTCAACAATAAATAAATTTTCAAGAGGCCATTTAAGAAAATTATCTTCTTCTGCGGACATAATAGGAAACAGATTTACCCTCGCTCTGTCTGAGAATTCGGGGTCAGATGAAGAACAGTCGCCACGAAAACTTGGACACTGAGATCGGAGTCCTAATAGCCATCAAAGGCCACGGCCCGAAGGAGGTACATTCTGTCATCAAAGTGGGGTAACTCGAACCTACACCATTACTATGCTCACCAGGGAAAGCGAGAGCCCGCTTACTTATATGGCGACCTCTCATCGACGTACTAGTGGTGCCTCCTTTGAATGTTTATCTGCGAAAATAAGAAAAGTGGATTCGGATAAAAGATATGTCGTACCTGAATAAAATTCAGAATCTCATCATGATGCTTTAAAATAAATTTAATGTTGGCCATGAGATATTAAGAACTGAGAAAATCTTTACTACTGAGATTATCTGACGTTAAATATCTACTTATTCGAACAAAACCCTCTATCACTGTCCAACTTCATGACACTAAAATGTACAAAAACGTTCAGAAGTGGCGAGCTCTAACTAATCATGTCTCAAGTAGGACTGTCTTTTCCAATGGGCTAATTGTGCCGTATCATTAAGGCGTTATTCATCCTAATGTACCTAAAAATTGCCGTACTAATTTTTATTTTAATTTGGACGAAAATTTTGTTTAGTTTTAATTTTAAATATATATTGAAAGGGCAGGTATGATTAGGGCATGCGACTAGACAGCCCTTGATTTTATAATGTGACATAAACGTGCATATCAGTTCAAAAAATATGCATTCAGAGACAATTAGTCAGACAATCCCAAATTGTGCTTGTAAACTATTTTATGGAATAACAAACATAATTTTCGCTTCAAATCACTATGTATAAAGTCATATTTTGTCTGATTGAATTTTAATCGAATATAAATTATTTTTACAAAACTGAAATTCTTGCCTCCCGTACCCTAAATCCACTGTCCGACTCCTCTATCAGATGCGGTTTCACGTACGCTATACACATACCTCATCTTGTCCTACCTCACTAATTCTGTCGCCTAATCATCATGCATTAGCAACAAAATAAAATGGCAAGTCCTTTTTCTGGGTCATTATCTGATAAATAAAATTGGATATTTGCAACACTGGGTTAAATGCATTAGCTGAACAAAAAAGAATGCAAAGCAACGGTTCGTTTAGTATTAGTTCATGACGAACAAATCAACCAACTCTCCTCGGTCCATGGTTCCCTTCTGTTCACTTGTTCCCTCCTGTTCCCTCCTCTAGGAAACCACGTGACGTTTCCCTTCTTGGAAAACCCTACGACCTTGGCCGTTGGGGGGCGATAGCAGGAAACTTAGATACTATTTAAAAAAATAACTGTTAAAATATTAGGTTTGTTCCTGAGAACTTTGCACAAACGCATCGTGAAAGATGATTGACGTAGATATGAACTTCTTTTTATATCCTGCATTTGAATATATATATATATATCTTTTAATTACGTCTAAGTGAAATTCAAAATCTCCTCTTAAAAATCTAGCTGCTTAACCCGTGATTCACAAGGGTATTTTATCTACATCTTATTTTTATACAGTAGTATAAAATTATAATAATTTAGAATTACATATAAACAAAAATTCGTTTCATTTTAAAATATTTAGCCATATTCGATAACGTTGGATCTAAATATCGATTGAAATATTTTGTAGTCGAAAGACTAAAACAGTGAACTTAGCAGAGAAAGAGATTACATGCTTTTCAATCTTTTATCGTTTAGCGGAAGAAAAAACCTGTGGTGCCTTTATGTCTTTTGCCTCTTATTAATTACAGGGCGTGTTCACTTTATACAGAGGTGTGGAATAGGTCAGGTCACTTCCGGGTCACCACTGTGGAAAGCTTGGATTTAACCCTACATAAGTAGTCGACTATAGAGTGCCAGGCTATCGGCAGGTACGTTTCCACAAGTTGTCTACGTGTAAAACTGTCGTATGCTTGAGCCAAACGAACGAACTCATATTGATAACACATTAAACTTGAATAAATAAAGGATTAAAATAAGGTTAACGTAAAGAATCAGACACTCAACATGTCGACAATGTACACATGATTTGAGAAAGAATTATACAGATGATGCACAAAGCTTTTATACAACACGACTGTTTATAGCGCAGGAACAAAGTGCACGGTTAACGCACGAACGAAGCTCTGTTGCCAAAGAGCCTCTGGCTTTGGATGGTCGTGGGTTAGGAACCCTACGTGAGAATATCTAACGTGTATATGGACTTGTGCACGCTAAAGCTTTCTAGATCTGAATGTCCTCCTACTGGTGTAGTGCAGAAGTTTGTAGAGGAAGTGCAAGCTCAGGTTCCCCCTAATACTATCGAGATTGCTCAAAATCCCAAATATTACTCATTTTACTCCAAATCGAACGTTAATCTGACTAAATCGAACTAAATTTCCCTTATTAAAGACTACACATCACTCGTGTTCTGATAAAAA
>BGPR01011734.1:0-16689 GCA_013235015.1 Araneus ventricosus | reverse complement strand
TTCTACGTGTTTGAGTGCATGCGTATGATGTTTATAAAATTATTTATGAATAGTTTTTATGTATAAAGTTATGTGTAGACGTAGGTGTAACCGTCAGTCTCTATTTCTCTATTTAAAACGACTTTATTAATCCCTATAAAAGTGAAGTTTTAAAAAAAATTATTTGAACTGCTTAATATTTAAATGAACAAAATTTGGTACGCAATAAGTTGCAGTGGCTGCGAGTAAGGGGGGGTGAACACTTTTCTGGGGGAAACTAATTTTTTTCTTTTTAAAACTAGGAATCATAGAAAAACAATAATATTCGGGAAAGATAGCTAATTTTGTAAAAAATTGTTTTTTAAATTTTGCTGTTTTCGCCCTATACTCCCGGGTACTTTTAGATATCAGTAAATCTTTTGCCCCCTCATTTTTTTTAACCAATCGCCGCCACTGATAAGTTGTTACTCCGACGTACATCATCAGACATTGGTGTCGGCTATTTGAAACACGTGTTAGAAATTCCAGTATATTTCATTCTTCCTGAATTTCAAATCTAATCTATACACAAATCTATCTAAGCAATTATATAAAAAACAAATATAATGATATGAACGTTTTGAGTTGCGATTGTTTTCGGGATCACAGTATACAAGCTATATAATCAGTTCAAAGACGAACAGGCATTTGTTAAAGATATCATTTTTTAACTGAGACATCACCTAGAAAAATTTGTTTTCTCTCAGAAATAAAAAAAATTAACCTGAAAAAAATCAATGTAAAATAATAGTTTAAACAAATTGGACAAACTTTGAAGCATTTCCGATAATCTTACATTGATTGGTGGTTTTGAAAAATTTCAAAGATCGAAATACAATCTTTAATATAATTATATGTTTCTAAAATGGATTTTCAAAGTATTTAACTGATAAAAAAGAAATTGAGAACGATTTATGTTTAATTTTTCTTCCATGTTAAAGCATCAAAACTTTTCTAAAAATAGCATCAGTCCTATATACGCATCAAATATTTCAAGAACTTCAGAGATCAACGTCTCTATCCTTCAATTCATAAACAATATTCTACTCCGTGTTTTGACGCGGTTGAAAGAACATTCTCAACTCGTCGAAAAATCACAGAACCATCAC
Source organism: Araneus ventricosus (assembly GCA_013235015.1). NCBI lineage: Eukaryota > Metazoa > Arthropoda > Arachnida > Araneae > Araneidae > Araneus > Araneus ventricosus. The sequence continues at coordinate 15,562 of BGPR01011734.1, read as the reverse complement.
CAAACGCTTGATTTATTGAAAAAAAATGCCAGCGAAAATACCAGGTTTATAAAAATATCTTCTTGAAACTTGTTTCGCGTTGGAAATTCATTTCCTATAACACAGAAGTGGGACGAAAGTTTCCCTACTTCGTAAATGTATTGTGAGAATGAATTGAGTTTCGAAAATAAAAGAATGCTGTTTTCTGAGGAAGCAAATAAGACCTTGCATTCGAGAATAATAAGAACTGGAAGCAGTATTTGAATGGGTTTTGAATATAACTGCGAACAGTATATTTATTCCATGAAAGAATCTTAATATAAAATTGAAGGAGAAATATCAATTTTATAATGGCGAGAAATTGAAAAATTCCTGAATTATATTGTAAATGTATATTTTTCGTTGGCTTTAACATCGCTCTCTATGTTCGTATTTGATATTTACTTTAAATTTTCGCATTGTTTTTAATTGTTTATTAATATTTGTTACTTTCTCGTATACGAAGCAAAAATAAATAAATAAAAGGACATTAAATTCAATAAAGTTTGGTTCAAAAAGAATAAAGACTGACGCTAAGGTTTTTATGCTCTGTGAGGAATCAAAGGAAGAAGGAGAAATAATACAGTACATAAAATATCATACTTATTTCATACAATGTGTCCTGGTGAGAATTTGAGAATAGAAAAAAACATTAGTTTTAATTGTGCTTAAGGAAAATGGTTGTCCAATGTGGGAAGCAAGCTCCTTTAATTGGATCGGTGACACAATTTTTATAATAATTTTCTACTTTAAAGTGTATATTTTAAAAAATGTTAGTTACATTGCTTTGAAGACAAATAAAGTGCAACAACTTAAACAATTTTTTTCATTGCAAACACTCAGGGCCGGGTTATTAAATAAGCGAAGTAGGCAACACCCTATGGCCCCGCAACTTCAGGGGGGCGCGATGTCTCGAGTGGTTTTTTTGTTTGTTTTCTGTTCTTCCTTGCAGTAGTTTCAGAAAAAATTAATTTTGTGTTTTCATTTAATTTACAAAGGCCTTGCTTTCGAACTTATTAAAATTAAAATGAAGTATTTTTAAAATTTCGGTACTTTATTCTAACAACATTCCTAATTAATTACCTTTTGTAAATTTTATAACATATTGTTTTATAAATTAAAAAAAATATGTTGCTTTCTAATTTTAAAAATATCCGATCTTATAATTAAATAGTATTCAGATTGTATTAAAAAGTTTTGTCGAGTCTTTTTTAACTATTTATTATAAATTACTTTTAAATTATAATTTTGTATTTTTCTTATATACTGAAATCAACTCTGCTTGAAAGTGAACCGGAATTAAACGATTTACTATATCAGCTCGTCAAAACTTTCTACATAAATTTTCTTATAAAGAGATTAAATTAAAATCAATACTAAAATATCGTTTTGGAAGTTGAGGAGAGATACAAACGGGCCCCGAGATTTACATTGTCTAAAGGCCCCATACAGTTTAATCCGGCTCTGCAAACACTTTTCTATCACTGTGCATTAAAAATCCCCAGCGTGTCCAAATTTGACAACTTTCTTTTATTTGCAACTCTTATGGTATATGTGAAAAAAAATACATTTCTTAAAATTCTAATTACTTTATTGTACAATTAGTTCCTAAAATTATTAACGTTTTCGATTAAAATGATACTAGTCAAAAATGATAGAAACAGTAATTTAATAACGGCTAATTAATCGAATTATTTAGCTCTATAGACTTTACCATTAATAGATTAACTATTTTTTAAAGAAATTATGCTACTAGAAAGAACAGCAGACTGGCAGTGAGATTCCGCAATTGCCGTCAAGTGGCGCTACAGTTTCTCATCAAATATGGGATTCAAAATGTCTCTTCTTACTCAAATAAAGATAATTCTACTATGTTTAATTTTGATACAACTTGAAGCCCAGTGCTGAAAACCTTTTGACGTGGTGTGAAAATATTATCCAATACAAAGATCCCCGGCACGACTCATGAATATTATGAAGATCCTACATGGACGAAAGCACGATATTTTTAAGGGTTAAGAAAAATTTTTCTCGCTTGCACCATCAATTTAGACAATCATTGCAGATTGTTTTAGTTTACTTTATATATTAATTATTGTTGATGCTTAAACTTGTTTTCCTCTTCTTTCTGTATTTCATCATAACGCTGAAACGATATATTAAAACCTTAAGCTTTATTTAGTCGGTTCCCTCCCGATGTTTTAATATTAATAATTTAATAATAATGCACCACTCTTAGAATTAAAAGCGGCGCTTAATATGAAAAAAAAATTTCGTGGATTAACAGATAATAAAGCAAAAATTTAAATATTTATATATAAATTTTTTTCATTTAGAAACAGTGGTAAATAGAAAAAAAATTTCAATGTGTATTAATCAAATTTTTATTACATTTAATGCTATTAAAGTTAGGAAAAAATGTTTCAACTAAAAGAATTACTAATCGGTGAAATATAATTTGCTCTAGAGTTGTGTTTGCTGAAGCAGCTCAATTGTGAGATCATTTTTGCAAAATTTTTGGCAAATATGAAAGTTAATCAATAATCTAATTGTTTTTCTATTCATTGGATTATGAATACAGGTTGATTACAATTACAGTTAAATTTTCCAAAAGCTGTAAAAAAGAACCACTGGTCGAAATGATCGGAAATTTCAAATAAAGGGTGTAATGGCAAATTTATTGAACTATTTATTAGTATTGTTTAAAAAAATTGGAAACATGTTAAATTTTAAAATTCTTTTGCGTTTCATTAAATGATTCTTGAAAAATTGCGATTTCAAATAGAAAAAGAAAAAATCGAATTGAATTTCCGTTTCACCTTTTTAATTGTTTTTCCATTTAAAAATAATATATATATGCAAATTTCTCTCATTAACAATGTAGTAAATAATGCCAGCAGCTTAAATATAAAATTTATGTCTTAATTTATACATAATATATTTATTTAAAATTCGACAACGCTTAAATACATTTGTCCAAAGTTAACTGCCGTGTAGCAAATGCAGAATTTTTAATAAAATTAAAATTCATTGAATTAAAATTAAATTCAAGTGAATAGTTTATCCATGTTATTAGATAAATCAAATCTAAAAAGGTTAATCAGTGCTTAAATGAACAATTTAATTTTCATATTCACTTCCTGCCAAACATAATTTACCATTTCCCCCAATGAAAATCGCAACAATCAAGCAGCTTCACTTAATTGAAACGATACAGTTAATGTGCTCAGCTAAGAGTTTCGAACTTTAACTTATGATAAGCAAACGTTTGTTAAATGATGCAGAAGTGTTGAGAATAGAAAAACAACGCTTCTCAATTGCGGAAGTTCGAACAGGATGAAATATTTATCCATGCATCACTGTTATCATAAATTAATTAGAAGTTTATTTCCAATTCTACGTTCGATGTAGAAGGTGGAGAATAGTACTTGTCTTCTGACGCGATTTAAAATGTGCGATATTCAATCATTAACAGGAAATTTCAAGCAAGTTTTTATCTTTTTATCTGATTGTTTAATTTAATTTTTCCTGCATTTAATTTTTTAAAAAAATTTATGCTTTTAAAATCCGTGGTTGCTGGCAATAAAAGTTTAAAGGTTTTCATATTCACTTCCTGCCAAACATAATCTCCTATTTCCCCATTAAAAATTGGAATAATCAAACAACCTCATTTAATTGAAACGAGTTTAAGTTAACTTGAACATTATAGTGATATGGAAATTTCAACCATTTCCAGTTCCTTTGAACTGGTTAGCACATATACGAATTCCGACGATATTTTACTACTACCCGGAACATATAGAGTAATTAAAATCGAATTAAAATTACACTAATTATCGTGTTCAAAAGAAAACATGGAATAGACTGCCTGAAACTTCTTCTAGCTCTTCACAGGTATATTTCAGAGCATACATTGAATGTTGATTTGCGTTGTGTAGTTGTGCTGTATCAGCCCCTCACATACGTACCACGAGTTTTGAAACACCCTGTACACTGTGTAAGTGGAGAAACAAGAAAGAACTTTAATGTGTAAAAAATAACAACGTTTCTATGCTTAGTTTCCCCGTGATTAATTATACAATGTTGACCATATAGTCTTACTAAGTGCTCTATAGCAATCCTACATCAAAGCTTCAGAAAGTGTAATGAAAATACATTCAAAATCCAAGGAGCTGATATTTTTCATAATTCTCAAGGTATGTCCGTATTACTTTTCAATGGTAGAAAATTACTGAACCAGCAATATACATTTTCATTGAATATTGTTAACTTTAATATACAAATTGATATATCTATTTTTCCATGCTTTAAAGGAATAAGAGCGCCATAATTTTTTCTTGAAGTAACTTTGTATATTGTAAGCGCTTGCGTTTTCGACAGGCACTAACAAGATATATCGGCCGTTCCAACGAAACTTCCGAATCTTTAAAATTCTTCCCGCCATTTTCATTCCGGAAGAATACTTGGAGGCCATAAATACCTATGTGAGCTTCAACGTCAATTGAATAAAAAAGTGCAGGATAAATATTTCTAGAAAACTCTTGTTAACTCGAGAAGAAGAGTCAAGAATTTTGATTCGTTCCTCTCACGTTTTATAACTTTTTTCTGTTTTATTTTGTGTATGTATATTTTATTTTTGGTGATTTCAAAGGCAATTACAAATACTTGCATTGCATATAGAGGAAAAAGCATTGAGTTGTATTTCAACATAGGCATTTTATTTATATTTTATTTTATTCCGTTTTATGTCAAAATATAGCCAATGTATCTCATATTCTTTCACAATGGAATTGTTTCGACTGTTTCTTCAACATGTTTGCTGTAACCCTCTTCAGGTTGTTCAATTTGAAGCTATCACTTTTGGTTCTGTGCTCGGAGAAAACTAAATAAAAGCAAACTAAATCTCATACTACGACTTAATTATGCTAAATATTTGTTGATAAAATTTTTAAAAATACCTGTTAATACATTTTTGGTGTGTTCTTGTCATATTAAATTTTAATTTATTCTATTTCGTGTCAGAATTTAGTTATTGTATCTCAAATTTAATGTATAACTGTTAATGAATAATTGATAATTTCTTCAGAAATTTGCAGAATCATGAAAGAATTTTCAAAAAAAAAAATGATGCTGTTTTCTGAGTTAGCAAACAGATATTGCATTCGGGAATAATAAGAGCTGAAAATGGAATTGAAAGATAAATAAAGTACAACAAATTCAACAATTTCTTTTCATTCCAAACAATTTTCTCTCAGTATACATTTATAATTTTCAGCTGGTCCAAAACTGGCAGTGAGGTTCTGTAAATACCGTCAAAGTGGCGCTACAATCTTTCAACAAATATTGTATAGAAACTCTCTTCTTTTTTCAAATAATGACAAAATTAATATGTGTAATCTTACTAAACCGCGCCCCTCTTTAATTTAAAAGCAGCGCTTTATCAATAGTACGATGTCATAGCAGCGAAATTTACAATTATTCAAAAAATATATGTTTATATATAATTTTTTCATTTAGAAATAGTGGTAAATAGGAAAATAAATTTCAATGAGTATCATTCATGTTTTGATTACATTTAATGCAATTACAGTTAGGGCAATATGTTACAACTAATGGAATTACCAATCGGTCAAAAGTAATAAAATCTAGAGTTGTAAAAAAGACTTACTGATCGAAATGACCGGAAATTGGGAATACTTATGATAAGCAGACGTTTGTTAAATGATGCAGAAGTGTTGAGAATAGAATAACAACGCTTCTCAATTGCGAAAGTTGGAACAGGATGAAATGTTTATCCATACATCACTGTTATCATAAATTAATTAGAAATTTCTTTCCAATTCTACGTTCGAAGTAGAAGGTGGAGACTAGTACTTGTCTTTTGACACGATTTAAATTGTGCGATTTATTTTTATTAAAATTTATGCTTATAAATTCCCGTGGTTCCTAGCAATAAAAGTTTAAAGGTGAGTAAAACTTGAAGGGTGAACGGCTAGAAACATAAAATGAATATTATCAGAATAGAAGTTATTTTTAATTAAATATTGCAAGAAAGAAAAGTAATTTAGAATTTATTGACGTTCATATTATCAACCAGCCAAAATTTTTAAAAAATCAGTCAAAGGGACACTCTTGTATCGGCATTGCTGAACAGCAGCAGTTGAAATTTTTGTACCATGTAAATTTAATTTCTAATTTATTTTATCTCTCACGGCATGTTTAAGGTACGTTACTACCCTAAAATCCTCAATTTGCTGAAAATTTTCGAAATTTGTTTTATTTGTTCATTTTATAAGCCATACATTTAGGTATCTAAAAATGCTTTATTTTTGTTTCTACTATAATTACAAGTAAAGTTATATCATAAATAATAAACCGGAAGTGACAATTCTGATACCGGGGATGGCATTTTAAAGAGCCTTAAAAATACAAACAATTAGGTTGAACAACTATTTTTTAATTCTCAAGCAATATGACTAAAAATATAGATATAAGCTTCCATTTCTTATTTTTATTGTTTTATTGGTTTTTAGCGACGCTTTTTTTTAAAAAACATACAACACAACAGTAATTACAATAGTAAAAATTAATTTTTAGCGTTCAAATTGCAGTTTTATAATTTAATTCCATTTATTTGTAACTTTTACGTGTTCTCAAGTGTTTTGAAATGTAAATTTATCCATGGATGCTTAAAAATTACATGGAAATTGATAGAAAGTTAATTTAGATATCGAGACGCTACTCCGTATCTACTACACAGAATTACTTAGAAAAAACCTAAAGGGCTAAAAGAACACAAAAGTCGTTTAAAATTAAGTGAAAGAGGGTTTGACTTGTAAATATGGCGAGTTTTAAGACTCTAAGGTGTGTACAAAATGTTTTGCACTCTATGAAAATCTTTAAAAGCGTTTTCTGAGAAATTGTGTTTTTAGACATTTTTCTTCGCGGCAAACATAATTTTGTAAAATTTTTTTAAGATATTAAAATGAAATTTGGCCAAAATGTTTTATTTATTTCTTGCTATGTTCTGAACTAAAATCTAAGCTCTCTGCCTTTATTTATTTATTTTAATGACTTTTTAGTGAGAAAAATCGATGATTTTTTAAAAAAATATCGAGTTTGTTCACAAAGTTTGGAATATCTCCAACACTTTTCGAGGTATTAAAAATATTTTAGTTCATAACACAGATAAGCATGTTAGCTATATACTGTGCAAATATTGATGAAATATATTCAATAGAACTTGTTATAGGAGGTTTGGCGTAAGTGCAAATTTTTGCTAAAATTTTGCTAAAAATTGCCTATATTTTGAAAGTCAATGAAATTTCCAATGAAATTGCATTGGAATTCTTAGTTTTATAACTTATTTTAATTAAAAACATGAATGTTTCATTAAAATTTAAAAATTTGAAAAAAGTGCCCCGAAGGTAGTCAACATACCTTAAATTCAAAAACATTCTGATGCAATTTGGATTTTATTACATTCAATCATTAGGACAAATGCGCGAAGAAAAACCTGTAGAGGGAAAAATATCTCGACGGACTCACAATTTCCTTCAATTCTTTATTATTTCTGCTGTGAATTCGCGTATAACAATGTCAAATCTTCTTTCTACTGCATGGTTTGAATGGGAGATTAACTGTAGGAAAGTGCAATTCCAGAAATTTTAGTAGGAAGTTGGTCTTTAATGCTTTTCCGCAGTGGAGAAAAATATTTTTAAGCCCAAAATTTTAAAGTAAATAAGAGAATTGAGATAATTAATTATAAATTTAAAAATAATAAAAAATATTACACATTAAGATTGTTGCTTCTGATTAAAAACGATATTAATTACATTATATGTGTATTTGTTTATACCAAACTCAAGTTAAATTCTTTTATCTGTTCATCAACAGATGTGCAAACTTTAAATGACACAAGTAAGAAATTTTCAAAAAATAAATCTCAGAATTTTAATTAAAGATTTTTAATAATTAGTAATTGTTTAATTTAGGTTACTGATTAAGAACTTTCTTATTTTTAAAACTTTAAAAACTTTAGTTATTAACTTTTCATTAATTAAGATTGCATGCTTTTAAATTAATTGAAAATACCGAAAGTTTGAAATTTAATGAATGAATCACATCGGAAGGAATTTTTACAATTTACACCACTCTCACTGTACAATACAACAGCCACAATTTCGTAATAAAGCAGCAAACGAAAAAAAAATTAAAGTTTGCAAGGAAGATCAAGTTTGAAAGCAATCGGAATTATTTCATCACAAAACTGATTTAAAATCATGTCACTTAGTCATTTGATTTTTTTGCATAGGTTGAATGTGATTGTAGAGCTATAGCTAACTTTGAAAATGTGCCCAAAAAATATCAATTTCGAATTTTTTCCGAATTACTTATGGTTAATAGAAAAACTGATCTCACAATATTTCAGTTACGATTCATAAGAAAATTCAATAAATTATCTCTACTACTAATAAAGAAGAATGTATATGTGTGTTTGTGTTGGCGCTCTACAGGTCATACCGCTGGACTTAGAACTACGAAATTTGGCACAAACATACTTTGGAGGGTCGGAATGTGCACCTCGGAGCTTTTTTTTTATATGAAATTTTGATTATAATTTTAATTAATTAAAAACTCAGCGAAATTTTAGTGTCTTTCCTTAATAAGCTCCTAAAATATTACAAAACAAGAATTATTTAACACCATTTGAAAATTCAAAATATTTATTTTCCAATGGAATCTATTAAGTTGCTGTGCAATGTATACTCGAATTTTAATAACTTTTTAAAAATATATTTTGTATAACTTACAGCAATGCTTTTCCTTGTTGCAACGCAACTCAAACCTTTTTCATTGTTTAAAAAGATATTTAATTGCGTATTTGTCTTTCATTATTGTATTCCGAAATCATATATTAATTTATAATACATAAATCATACATTTTCTTTCATATTTTATTTCTGAAACCTGGTGAAATCTGTAATCCAAGCTCTCCAAGATATTGCTTTCTTACATTAAGAAATATATCCAGTAAGCTGAATAGTTATGGTTGTTACGTTTTCATTCTTCTCTCAGCATGTTTTAATCCAGCTAACACGCTTCTGGCCAAAAAATGTGCTGCGTCATTTTAATGTTGAAATCAAATGCATATTTTCAAAGAGGAATAAGAAATTGAAAATAGTGCCTACATAGAATTTTAGGTTACATGGATGGTCAGTTATTTGACTCCATTAAAAAATTTATGCAGACAATGAACAGAACAGGCCGCTAAAAGAACATGGGTCAAATATCTACCGCAATCTAAAGTTTAAAATTACGTTTAACCATGAATAGGAAATGATGCAAGAGTCAACTGAAATCCCATTCCCGGCGAACAAGCTGGTCGCCGAAGGCGGCTAGTTTAAAATAACAGAATTATAAAACGGGGAAGGTCTTTAAAAAGGATGACAATTAACTTAATTCCTGTTGTAAACTGACGCTGAATTTCCAAAATGTAATACATATATTGCATCATTTATCATTCGGACATTTAAATAATTTATATTACTATAAAAAGAGAAAATAATATATCGTTGTTGAGCAATACTGAACATTATAATTTTCTTATAAATAGTTTTATACGTGAGGATGATGCTCGAAGGTGTTGAAAAAAGGAGATAATTTTAAAGAAGCTGATTTTTCTTCCTCTATTGATGTTGAATAATAGGAAACTTCCTTTAAAACTGATAAAGTGCGTTGAAGTGAGATAAAAAATATCAATTTTTTTCAATTTAATGCAGGGAATTACATTTACGTGATCATCGAGAAATGCATTAAAAAGCAATCAGGGAATTTCATTTCTATTCGTTTAGAAATTCTAAAACTTATATTTTCATAACTGGAAATAAACTAACTGGAAAGAACTAAACTAAAACTTATATTTTCATAACTGGCACTCACATTATATATTTCTAAGGAAAAAAATTTAAATATTTTTCCATTAAAAATACTCTTGAATCCATATACTCATGAGAAACTCAACGTATATTCCTTTTTCAAACATTATAGATTAAGGTACAGAGAGTTTCGTTTATTTATTATAGGCTAACGGACGAAAAGATGCAAAAGAAATTTACTTCCAAGCACAATTACATATTTAAAAATTTTTATAAGTGCTGATTTTTCAGTGACCTTTATCGCTATATATCTGCTGCCGATATCGACTCCATTGTTTAAAAAAAAGTTTAAGGAACCCTCAGATAATATTAAAAATTTAGCAGTGGAAAAACTTTGAGTCAAAGGTTAAAAAAAATGTTGGAAATTTATTTTGGTGATAGTTACTTTTTATAAAAAAATAAATTAAAAAGTTATAATCAATATTTTAAAATTCATATTGCTTAATGTAAACTTTGAAAAGCATTACTAACTACTGAATGAGTTTCAGAAAAGGCAATAGTTTGACACCGAATAGAAAAAATTTACTTAAAATCGATTTTACAATATTTTGTATTAACCACACAATCACTACATTTTAAATATGGTTTCAATAAAAACAATTTTCAACCGATGAGAGAATTGCCAATTCTGCACATTTAACTGCCTACTAGTAAAAGACGAATTGTTTTTCTTACTGTAAATTCCCATGCAGGATTTGATATTCTGTTTAAAATAATAGAACATCTTTCTTGAAATTTTAACTGATAAGCACTTACTCTGTACTTATCTATCAAAGTATTAAAAAATCTTTATTAGTTTTATTTTGATGGATTTCTGATTTCAATATCAATAAAATTTGGCTTCACTGGAGCTGAATTATTTCTTTCTAAAACTTCTGTAAAGTTTTGACACACCGGAAAACTTGAGCTCTTTTAAGCAGGTGCCAAAATTTTGTGCAGAAAACACTAAAATTTCCTTTGCGTTTGTTTAGGATTTCCCTACTGAAGATGCTTTCTCGACGTAGTCAATCCGTGTTTGCTTTATTATTTTGTTTTTCTTCCCAAAAAAATAGAGTTTTATGTTATTTATTATACGGCTGGACTTCTACAATGGAGCATTCGCCGTGTTAATGTAGGTTTCTTCCACAATTTCTGATTTCGAAAAAAATGCTTTAGGCAAGAATTCGTATGGATTTTTAAATTGTGAAAATTCATCTTCTTAGTTTCCGTTACTGGAAAAGGACTTTGTTTGTTTGTATTTTGTTTGTATTTCTTTTCGTTTCATTGATTCTATGCATTTTATATGGTTTTGAAGTACCGCTAATATTTCCATATATCGAAAAAGAAAATATATTCTAACTACAATCGCAATTACGTAATGGAAATCAAACCTGGGATATAATAGGTAAAAAAAGTATAAAACTATCTAAGCTCAAAAAGGTTTAAAAACACATAAAACAATTAGAAATTACTCTTAAACTGCGAGAAGAAAATCCATAGTTACTGTATAAAATTCTCTCTTCTGATAATTGAACATCAATAAGGCACCATTTATCTGTTTCCAAAATTTAATAGCGTCCTTTATTTCGCAATCATCTTTTAAAAAAAGGGATTTATTGCAATTTTTATTTCGACAGAGTAGACTGATTTTACACACGTTTCACGCTTTAATAAAGCGTGAAGCGTAGAGGCGGTAATCTCTTATGAATATTCTGCAATTTACGTGGGTAAATGGTGAAAAATTAATTAATTTGGTTTGGAAGGATGTTGTACACCAGCTTATAAGTGTTAGACATGATTTTCTAAGTTTGCTATTTCGCATACAGTTACAATCTGGAAAGAAGGCTAGAGTAGTAGATTCTAAAAAATCAAATATAATTTATTTAGCTGTTTTCTGTGAAAGAGTTGCGAAATGGTTTTCCCGCAGATGACATTTCGAGAAATTAGATTTACATCGCTTTATATTAATATTTACCACTTTTATGCAAAACGTATTTAGCAGTTCCTTTTGTGTAAGAATACGTGCGGATTTAATTAATTTTTTTGTAACATAAATAAGAAATAATAACAAATACTAAATTTTTCATTGTTAGTTGCGTACACAGGAAGAATTTCAAAGGCATTAAAATACCCTTGTCATATTTTTTAGTTCATTTCTTAAAATAGAAACTGAATACGAAAGAGTGCATTTTTTATATCGGTAAATTCCTAGAAAACCAGAACGCAGTAGAGATCATATGTCCTTCTATAGCCTAAATACTTTTATTTTATAGTATGCAACTGATGTTTAAAAAATTATTTACGTACAGAGGAAAATTCTTTCTTATAGAGCACTGTGTAACTCTATCTTGTTTTCGGAACCAGAAAAGATGCTTATAGAGAACAATTACGATGAAATATACAGTAGCAAATTTCGAAAATATTTTCAGATTTTTCTATTTTTAAATCCTGCCTAGAAAAATATTCCAGCTAAGAAATTTAAGAAAATTGTTTTAACTATTAAATTTTGAATTCATTTGGAAAGCTATGAAATGCAATTAGAATTAGAGAGACCAAAATAATCGATGCATAAATTCCAAGTGTTAGGACAAATATAAAATGATATATTCTGTTATCTGAATATTTTAATAACGTATCATTTATTTGTCTCTGCAATTCTTTATTAGATTCTTTTTATTTAGCAATTCTACAAACTGAAAGAAAATGTAATTATTTAGTTATGTTTTTATAACACAGTATTTTCAAACTTTGCTAAGGGCTTTTAATTAACACGAAACTAGCGCATTCTGTTGAAAGCATTTCACTTAGCTGTTTTTCAACATTAAAAGCTACACTAAAGGAAATCTGTCATATATATTTGGCAATTTAGCCGAATAGATAGTGAAAAAATAATTAGACGGAGTCTAAGATCTAATGGCAACCAACGTATCAGGCTAAGTCTGATTTTCTAAGCAGGTTATTTCGCAAGTTGGAACAGTTTTTAAAGAAGTCAAGCGCTGTAACCATTATAAAAATTTACATGTTTATCTAGTTAATTTGAGTGCAAGTGTTGTGAATCTTTTCCTCTAGGGGAAAATTTGAAAAAATGTATCTACTTCGATGCGAAATATTGCTTACGTTAGTTTCCTCAATATTTATTAATCAGTTCTTTCTAAGTAAGAGGACACGCTTGATTTAACAAGCCTTCTTTTCGTATAAATAAAAATTACAGTTAACGAAATTATTGGTGTAAATAATTTCTTACAAGTGTAATCCAAGGGGAGGTTCTCATACACCATTTATGCAATTAAATCATTTTTAAAAACCTTAACTTGAATAATTTCTAATTTATCAGAATTCCCACTAAAGGAAGATGTATATCGCAGAATTCTAATAGTTTTTGCGACTGAGTACAAAATAAAAGCGGAATAGACAGAGCAGAGAGGGGTCATTTTTACTTTCTCGTATACGAAGTAGACAAAGAGAAAGTATTGTAATCGCCAAAAAATTCGAACGCGAGATTTTGACGAATCTCCATGTTTTAGATTTTTCTGAGTCCAAAAAACACAATTTTGGAATTATGTCTGTCTGTGTGTCTGTGAATACGTTACCTCAAAAATTATTAAAGCTATAGGGATGAAAATTGGTACGTGATCTTTACACTTAATTTGTAGTTTTCTACCAAATGTTGGACAAAATCCGTCAGCGGGAAGTCTGTCTGTCTGTCTGCCTGCCCCTCTTCATCTGAGAACGATAACTCAAAAACTTAAATAGCTAGATAGACAAAATTTGGTGCACAGTTTTATCATCATGATTGTAGGTCCGTATAAAATTGTGGACCAAATCCATCGGAAGGAGTGACTGTCTGTCGGTCTGTATATTCGCATAGTTGTGGACACGATAACTCAATAACAAAAACGCTTAGATAAATGAAATTTGGTTTCATCTTCTATCCTTCATTGTAGACCTTGTCCAATTTTGGTTTCAATCGGTTTAAAAAAATGCGTTCAAATTGAATGTTCCATTTTCTTTATCTTACTATGATGCAAAAATCCGCGCCGTATTGTGTATCGGCGCACGACCTTCGTGAACTTTGCACTATTTTACTGACTTGGCGAATTTTATCTCGCTTGCATTCTTGACACTTTCGCATTGCAGCGGTATGCGAAGCCAATATCGATACCACTCGTGGCACTCCGCAATTTTTAGGCGAGGGTGGGTGGGTGCCGGGTAGGACACCTTTGTTAGAAATTATACGAGAAGGTTTAGGAAAGACCACTGCCGCTGGCTTAAATTGGGTTTAAACAGCAGTAGCTATTGAAAAACTTTCAGAACAATAGTTATTTGTTATGATGAGGCAACAATTCCTCTAGTTTGATTTGACTTAACCCTTTGAACGGCAAAAATATTTCAGCTGAATGCTTTGAAAACGGCCTCTCTGTAGCTAAATGGTGAACGCAATTGTTTCGGAGCCGGTTTTCGGGTAATAAACAGAGAGCAACTTCCAACGCCGGAGCCGGTTTAAGAGGAATAATCGAAGAACGACTTTCTGCGACGGAGCCGGTTTTAGAATAGTCATCGGAGAGCGACTTTCTACGTTTCAGCCGGTTGAAGGGTTAAGAGAGTTATGGAATGTGAAAATGTCATCTATTTCCACTCCCTTTGAATTGGATGGCCCATATACGAATTTTGCCAACATTTTGATAAAACTGCAACATATCTCTCGCCGATTAAAATCGAATTAAAATTATTCCAGTTATCATGTTCACAAGAAAATAAGGAATAGATTTGCGGAAAGATCTTCCATCTCTTCACAGGTAGAGTTCCGACCTTACATTGTATGTTGATTTATGCTCTATCACCCTCTAATGCCTGTATCTCTAGTTTTGAAACACACGGAACACTGTGTAAGCGAAGAAACTAGAAAGAACTTTAATGTATAAAACATAACAACCTTTCTATACTTAGTGTCCCCGTGTTAATTACATAGTGTTATAAAGTGCTCTATCACAATCCTGCATCATAGTTCCGAAAAGAGTAATCAATATACTTTTAAGTTGTGATGACCTATAATTTTTTATATTGCTCTAGGTATGTTCGTATTACTTTTCAATGGTAGCAATTTATTGAACTAGGAATATACATTTTCACTGAATAATATTAACTTTAAATAAGAAGATTGAGACTTCTATTTTATTGGAAATATCTTTCCATGCTTAAACGGAATAAGAGCCATAATTTTCGCTTGAAGTAATTTTGTATAATGTCAGCGCTTGTCTGCTTGCATTTTCATAAGGAATAAACAAGATTTCCGGGCCCTTCCAACGAAACTTCCGATTCTTAAAAATCCTTCCCGGCCTTTTTAATTTCAGAAGAATGCTTGGAAGCCGTGAAGACAAATGTTAGCTTCCACGTCACGTGAATAAAAGAATTTAGGATAAATGTTTCAAGGAAACGCTCGTTAGCTCGAGAGGGAGAGTCAAGAAATGTGATTCATTCCTCTCACGTTTAATGTTTTTTCTATTTTATTTGTATATATATATATTTCCTTTCAGTAGTTTCTACTGAAAGGCAAGGATATATATTTGCATATGCAAGGAAATGCAATGCGTCGTATTTCAACACAGATTTTATACTTATATTTTTTT